>SKCR01011516.1:0-51438 GCA_019454045.1 Zanthoxylum bungeanum | reverse complement strand
AAGCGAGTTAACTCTGACAAAATGCTAATTTCCAACTTACCCTTCCAACGTCCGTTTCCCGCGGTTTTCATAACTAAAGAGGTAGTGTCTCCATACGAGACTCATCATTGGGCTGATATGCAAAAATGCAATGCCTACAATATGAGTGCTACATATCATAAAATATGTTTGGATACGTACACACTTAAGAAATGACTTTGGGGACAATCGATAAATTCCTCGAATTTCTGATACGAAACTGTATAATATTTGACTCCAGACAGCCCATAGTATTTGGACCATACCTTTCTCATACAAACTATGATTTTCATGAATTTTATATCATCAGAAATTTAAGATCGAGACCTACAACTCTCACGTTAAACATTTTTCAAAATTCGAAACAGAGACTAGTAGAAAATCCAACGCAAACGTTTGGATGAATAGTGACTCCGGACCTAACTAGAAGATTCTATTGTTTTCTCCAAAATTATGGTCTTCCTTCAAACTGAAATACTTCAAATTAATCATTTTAGCCCCATTATTAATAGAAGTACTATTTACTCATTCAAAAAAAAAAGAAAAGAAGAGAAGAAACGTTAGGCAAGAAGAAGAAGAAGAAGAAGAAGTAGTAGAAGAAGAAAAAGAAGAAAGAAAATAAAGGAGAGGAAATCAAACCCAAATCTTTCCAAAATAAGCCATGAATGGGGATAACAACTTGCAAAGCTTGGAAGTTGAAGGAGAATTAAATAAGATGAGATTATCCTCAGGAATCACAATCTTCTTTTATTATGTTATTTTACATATCAGACTTATTTTTACGCTTCTAGGGCGTTAGTTGATTTTTATTACAGTTATTTCATGAAAAATCATGTTTGATGATACGTTTGAGAAATAAATATTTTCAAAGTATGATTGTATGATTTATGAGGCATGATGGAAAACCCACCTCAATATGTAACTTGATACAGACATGGAATTGACAGATAACATGTGCACATGTAGAGGACTGGGTGGACAGTGATACGTAATGCCCCCAGATCCTAGTTCAGGACTAGGGATGACATATGCCCCTAGATCCTAGTTTCAGAGCTTGGAGGGTAGCATAGATCTGCACCGCCAGTTCTAGTTCAGTGGCTTGGGGGACGGCGATACGTAACACCCCAAGACCACTAGTTTTCGGGACAAGAGTGGCATGCTTTGGGGGACGACGATACGTAACACCATAAAGTCATGGATTTGTACTACAGGCTCTAGTTAGGCATATGAGGGACATCGATATGTAACGCCCCCATGCGTCAGGTTTTCAGAGACAGACTCCAGCGATAGATTTTCAGAGAAAGTGGTTTTCAGAGATACAGATTTCAGAAATGATAGTTTTATAAAAGAGTTTTAGAAAGAAAATTCTTTTTCTTACAGAAAATACTTGGAAGTTTTACAGATAGAAAATGTTTTTAGAAAAGTTTTATAGTTTTGGTTACAAAACCAAGTGTTTTCATAAAAGCACATCAGTTTTTATTTTTAAATCATCCACTCACTAGATCATTCAAATGATCTAACCCCCCACTCCTAGTTTCTTTGTTTTGCAGGATACCCGAAGGATGCGCTTGAGAGGATGGTTATTGATGGCAGTCACTAGAGGGTCTGAGTCCACCATATTGAGTTACAATTCAGTCAGAGTCATGTAAAGTCATGCATTTTGCATGTTGTATAGTAAAGATTGCATATGTAACATGTTTAAGTTTCATTGTCAGGTTTGTATTGTAAGGAAGCATTAAGTACATGACATGAGTAAAATAATGTTTATATGTTAAATTGAGTTTGAGCAATGGTCCCAAGTTTAAGTTATAATTGAGATAAGTTAATAGTGATGTATACAGTTAGTAAGTCAGAGGCTCAGGGGGATAGTATAGCCTATTCCCTGCCGGTAGCATCTCCGGATTTGGGATATTACAAAGATGGTATCAGAGAATGGTCTAAGGAGTCAGTGACTATAGTGGGCAGAGTGCTAGGGTCTTGTATATGTAGTATGCCCGGGGTACTAGTTTGTAAGGCATGACCGGCGTAAACACACACGTATAACGCAAGCGCACGTATCGTTCAAGTAGTATAAAAATATCGATCCCACGAGGACTTAATTCCTACTGTTGTTATTAATTATTGATATTATTTATTTACATGTATCTAATTATAAGGATAATGGAATTGATTGCTTTTGATTGGTTGAATGTGCATTTTCTAATTAAAAAAAAAACACAGACTCAAAAGAAAATACTAAGGAAAATAAAAGAAAAAACTCAAAGATCTAGGGTCGTGACTCCACACAATATTATTATAAAGATGAATTGATTCTCTTATTATGTGTAATAAATCAGTTTGCTAACCTGAAACACGAAGATATGCAAAAGCCTCTTCCGATGGTCAGACATAAATACCCAGTATAACCCAATTGAACCATATTCCTATGTCAACCAAATTACCTGGATTTATTAAGACCAAGTTCCAATTATGGCTACCCCCGCCCGACAGGTATATGTCTATCCTGTAAGGAAATCTATTAAATGGTTATCTATCCTCAAGGAAGATCGTGGGCTATTGAGTCTAAGGCTGAAACCTAAAATCCCTATGTCTAGTTCATTTTAAGTTTACCAAATCAATCTTATTGGTGATCAGACAACAAGAAGCATTAAGCTTAAGACTCAATAAACAAACTAAAGAATTACCAATAAATAATTAAATCAATTATTAAGCCTAGTAATATTGTGTTTCATCACTTCCCTAGAATAAAAAAAATGATGGGGGTTAGAGGATCCACTTTTAGAAATCTCAAATTATTATAATATGGAAATTGCCAGTATTATTTAATTAAGTTGAACCAGCCATAAAGGCGGTGTTATTATTTATCCATAAACCAACTATATAGGGGGTAATTATTTTACACCTAAAGACCAGCCATATAGGCGGTGTAACATTATGTTACATAATTAAAACCAACCATTAAGGCGGAATCAAATTTTAATTCATATTACAATTTCCATATTATAATTAAAGTGAGATTAATCTACCTTTACTATTTATAATTCAGAAATCTCCCTTATTATAATATATAAATCTGTGTGATATTTACCAACCAGTCATGTAGGCGGTATCCTGATTAAGTCAAATTAATAATTAATTACCAACCGACCAACCAAGCGGTATCCTCATTAAGTCAGGTTAAAACCAGTTTAAAAATAATTACCAACCAACCAATATAGCGATATCCATTATTAAGTCGGGTTTTAAATAATTTATATATTATAATTAAAGGAGATTAATCTAAATTACAAAAGTAAAAAGCTTCACCTTTACCGCAACAGAAATTTACTACAAAACATAAAAGAAAAGAGATGAAGAAGAAGAACTATAATTATTAATGAAAATTAAAATACATAAATAAAATATTATTTATATATACAAAACTAGATGCAATCCTCTAAAACAGGGAAAATCTCCCAAGGAAAGCACACCAAATGAAGTGAAGAGGAGCTGAATTTATAGGCAAAATTTGGTGCCGGCGTCGCGACGCCAAAGCTCCCAGAGTCGCGACGCTGGTACGCGTTTTTGGTCTATGCGTTATGACCACGCGCATTCTGTCGGTACAATCAAATGATGACACGTGGCACGCAGTGAGAGAGGTCCAATGAGAGCTTGACACGTGGCAGAATGTGATTTGCTAATAATTCGGTCCAATGAGAAGGTGATATGTGTCACGCGGAGTGTCTGCCCCATAGATTTTTGACACGTGGCACACGGCGCATGTTAGCGTAGATGATGATTGTTGGCATCTTAGGATGATGACACGTGGCAGGCGCATTTTAGCGGATCGGCTGTGATGGTGACACGTGGCACGACGCACGTTAGCAAAGTCAACTTTTCAGATTCTGACTTGTGGACCTGGCGCATGTTAGCAGCACTCGGCGCACGTTAGACGTCGCGATGCCAAGGGTTTGAGCGTCGCGACGCGGATAAATTACCATTTTGCCCTTTTTGCCAATTTTCACTGTTTTGCTCCAAATCACCTCCAGAATGTCCTGAAACTTTATTTATCTACAAAAAACACAAAACACATCAAAATATTCACAAAACTCAAGAAACTATACAAAAATATTAAGTTAAATGAGTGGGAAATAGTGATAGATTTAACACTCATCACACCCCCAAACCTAACATTTTGCTAGTCCTCGAGCAAAACACAGAGTAAAATAACATAAACATATTTAAAATAAAATTTAACTAAGCCATTTTCGTAGGGATCACGGTTGTATTTAGCGTATGCAACAAGCCTTTAAACCCCTAGGTGTCACTAGTGGACGAGTTGTAGTCTCGTGAGGGTTTACAGCAATGATACCCACAAACATTTTACAAAAGTAAAAATGTAGTGAAACTAATCCACACAAAATCAAAAAGACAAGTGAAAAGAGAATAAAGAAGTTAGTGACTAATCAGGTGAAACTTCTACTCCAAGTTATTAGTTGTTTTGTTTCTTTCTAAATTACTGAATAAGTAAATTCTCCGATTATATTTACCATTTTTCATATACACAGCCAACAAAATATTAAACAACTCATTTTTGCCCACGACAGTCATAAGTGCAGTTGATAAGAGAGTAATATTTTTTTCCTAAAGTTCTATCAGATTTCACACCATTTTGTAGCAATGGAATAATTTTTCTGATTTTTCTGATTTTTTCTTTGATTTTTCTCTATTTTTTATTTATATACAATATCTTTCATCTATGTAACGAGCTTTGGGCCGGTGGCTCCCAAACCAGTTGGTTTTAGGGCACTAGGTGTTAAGACACCCCTACGTACTTAATTACTCAGACTTCAGATATATATACTTATTCGGCAACATCTCTGATCCATGTAACGAGCTTTGGGCCAGTGACTCCCAAACCAGTTGGTTTTAGGGCACTAGGTGTTAAAACACCCTTAAAGACTTAATAACTCGGATCTCGAACGTTTTTTTTTTTACTCCATCACTTTTTGAGATGCTTCCTCCAATTAAACTAGAGTACTGAATATTACAAACTTTTCAATTATAGCTCATGTCTGTATGTTACTATTTTTGTTGATAATATCTGCCAACTGAGCATATGAATATCCATTTTAGTCAGTTTTATGGAGAACTTACAAATTAAATAATTTAAAATGAAATAAACAAAAATTAACTTGTTTCAAAAATGGTTTGAGATACGTCTCAGGAGTGGAAACTTCTTACTCAGCTATCTCTTACCAATTTCACCTTTTTAGTCAAAATAAAAACACAAAATATTTTTGTAATTTTTGAAAAATTTACAATTTTTTTTTATTTTTCAAAAAATTTTAGGACTGAAAATAGAAACAACTCACAACTAAAAAAAAAAACAAGGTACTGATCAACTAATTCCCTCCCCCAAACCTAAATGAGACATTGTCCCCAATGATTTAAACAGTGGAAGAAAAGTTTAGAAGATAATACCTGGTTAGCTGAAATTTTACAGGAAAAATAACCGATTAAGATCTATGTCCAATTACGCTTCTTACCACAATCGTTATTTGACCATTTTTTAGTACAAATTTTGGCAGAATCACCTCTAAAAACTCAAAATTTCCCCAAAATTTACCCAAAACTATCACCACACAACAACCTTCGGCCCCAAAATCTATGAATTCAATCAATTTCAACACTTCCAAAGTCCAATCAATCGAACCACACAAATTACCAAATTTCTTCCAATTTTTAATGTTAATAATTTAAAATTCGGACCTGTGCTTCTTCGGTTTTGGGCTCGACAGTGGGTGTCTCGCTGCTTGGTGGAATTAGTGAAGGTTCGGCAAAGGCTCGGCGAAGACGACTCACGGTGGTGTTGATGCAGTTGTGGGTTGATTCGGTCTCAGCAGTATGGATCTCGGTTTAATGGTGGCTCGGTTGAGATGGGTTTCTGGTTTCTGGTTTTGGTTGGGACTCAGTACGGCTCGGCTTGGTGGACTCGGTGTGACTGGTTCGGCTCGGTTTCTGGGCAAGGTAGTGGCTCGGTCACGGCAATGGTGGTTCACGGCAAGTGGTTCGGTGGCTGTTGGTATTTGGCTTGGTTGTGACTCGGTGAAGGCTGATCTTTGATAGTGAATCTTGGCCGAAGGTTGGAAGCTCGGCCATGGGTCTCGGTTGTGGGTGGTGGTGGTTTGATGATTGAGTTTGTGTGGGTTATTTGTGAGATTTGATGAGTTTAGAAGGTTTTGGTTGATGATTTAGTGATTGGATGGTCGGATTTTAGTGGAAGATTGAGAGGAAATGGCGAAATGTTGAAGAATGAGAGTGAAATCTGCGCGTGGTGGCTGCTGGTTTTGGACCTGTTACCGAACTCGCGTCGCGACGCAAATTTTTTTTAAGGTTAGGGTTCTGTGTTTCAGGCTTTGGAGTCGCGACGCTAAGGGTTTGAGCGACGCGATGCGGGAAATTTTTTATTTTTATTTTTATTTTTTGTTTTTTTTGGCAAAACCAAGTCTTTCGACGGATAAATCCCCTGGGATGCGTCTCAAGAGCTGAATCCTTACTCGGCCGTCTCTACTGGATTGACTTTATATCTTCGTGATTTTGTCAAATTTTTTATTTTGTGAAAATCCCGCTTGCACTGGCTTGCTTTGTCCTGAAAAATTTCATTTTTAATTTTTCTTGAAAAAATAACACGAAATTAAAAACAATTCTACAACATGTATACACAAAATAAAATAAAAAATTAAATTTATTGCATGGGTTACCTCCCTGCTAGCGCTAAATTTTTCGTCTTCAGCCAAACGTGACTGAAATGCATCTGTCAAGGAGGTTTCAGCGTCGTTTTGGATGTCTGATTAAAGACAATCCCATGAGCCTTGCTTTTGAAGCGTCTCTTCCAACGGTAAGGTGATGAAAAGAGTTTTGTCTCATTCAGTGCTCGTGCCACCTTTTTAATCTTTGTTGCTGCAGTGGTTCCTGAAAAGAAAGAAAGAAAATTAGGAGGTCTTGTATGGTGCTTGACTTGGAATGGAAGTTCCATTCTGTCAAGCTTCTGGGTGATGTCTTTGATTTGTACTCCCCAAAACAATGATGTTTCCATGAATGCACTGGATCTTTAATAAGTTTAGACAGTTGCTCCTCCATTTGCTCTGCTTATTGCTCCACCTTTTCTTCACAGATGTATTTTAAAATTTATGTATTCAATTCTTCATCTGTCATCTGTGAAATGCATGCTTCATAAGTATCTGCCTGAGGATGTAAGGATGTTTCTGACATTAGGTCTTCATCCTCTGATATGACTGGAATGGATGGTTCATATAGATCTTCATCAAACATCATGGTAAAGCATGCTCCAAGATCTTCATTTTGAGAATTAAAAGTTTAATCCTCCATTGTTGGTGCAGTTGGTACAAATAGATCAGCTTCATCCTCGTCAGAATCTGAATAATAAAAGTCAAATAGAGACTTTGCTGGTTTGGGCTCCTGAACTGATACCTCTGGTTGTTGATACTGCTCAGCCTCCTCCTCTGTTAAGGTGTCATTGTGAAATGATTGGTACTCGAAGGCTTCATCAGTTTTATCTGAAACTGGTTCTTGAGGTATGTAGTTATGGTTTTCTGTTAATTGTCTCGTTTGTTCTGTCAGTCTCTGAATGAATTCTGACTGTCTCTGAATACTTTTGAATTGCTTCTGGCATGTTTCAAGTATTATATCCAACTTTCCGTCTCGTTTCTTGTTCCAATATTTGAGCATGTCAACCATCTGATCTTCTTCTGATGGTTCTGATTGTTGATGAAGATCGTAGGTAGATGGTGGATAAGATGGAAAATATGATGGTTCTTCGTACCTTGAATGATTCTGATAATTCTGCCACTCTGAAAAGTATATGCATTGATCGCTCGAGTGGTTACCATTACAAATTACACACCTCCCCATTTCGTTCTGATGAGTAAAATGTAGTATTGCTTGATTCTGACATCTAGTGATAGTTGTTAGGCTGGTCAACAGACCTCAGAAAACCGGACTGTTGCTCCCAGATTTAGGGTGTATCTTCTTCTAGTAAAGCTCGTAATCTTTCAATCTCCTAATAATGTTCAATTTTTCAATCACCTGAAAACACAATAAAGAAATAAAAATTACAGATAAAGAAAATTATATACAAGTAAATTAGATAGCTTCAAAATTAATAACTCAAGAAAAATAAATCCCCGGCAACGGCGCCAAAAAATTGACCGGCGTAAACACACATGTATAACGCAAGCGCACGTACCGTTAAAGTAGTATAAAAATATCGATCCCACGAGGACTTAATTCCTACTGTTGTTATTAATTATTGATATTATTTATTTACAGGTATCTAATTATAAGGAGAAGGGAATTGATTACTTTTGATTGGTTGAATGTGGATTTGCTAATTAAAATAAAAACAGACTCAAAAGAAAATACTAAGGAAAATAAAAGAAAAGACTCAAAGATCTAGGGTCGTGACTCCACACAATATTATTATAAAGATGCATTGATTCTCTTATTTATGTGTAATAAATCAGTTTTCTAACCTAGAACACGATGATATGCAAAAGCCTCTTCCGATGGTCAGACACAAATACCCAGTATAACCCAATTGAACCATATTCCTATGTCAACCAAATTACCTGGATTTATTAAGACCAAGTTCCAATTATGGCTACCCCCGCCCGACAGGTATATGTCTATCTTGTAAGGAAATCTATTAAAAGGTTATCTATCCTCAAGGAAGATCGTGGGCTATTGAGTCTAAGGCTGAAACCTAAAATCCCTATGTCTAGTTCATTTTAAGTTTACCAAATCAATCTTATTGGTGATCAGACAACAAGAAGTATTAAACTTAAGACTCAATAAACAAACTAAAGAATTACCCAAAAAATAATTAAATCAATTATTAAGCCTAGTAATATTGTGTTTCATCACTTCCCTAGAATAAAATAAAATGATGGGGGTTAAAGGATCCACCTTTAGAAATCTCAAATTATTATAATATGGAAATTGCCAGTATTATCTAATTAAGTTGAACCAGCCATAAAGGCGGTGTTATTATTTATCCATAAACCAGCCATATAGGCGGTAATTATCTGTCACCTAAAGACCAACCATATAGGCGGTGTCACATTATGTTACATAATTAAAACCAGCCATTAAGGCGGAATCAACTTTTAATTCATATTACAATTTCCATATTATAATTAAAGTGAGATTAATCTACCTTTACTATTTATAATTTAGAAATCTCCCTTATTATAATATATAAATCTGTGTGATATTTACCAACCAGCCATATAGGCGGTATCCTGATTAAGTCAAATTAATAATTAATTACCAACCGACCAACTAGACGGTATCCTCATTAAGTCAGGTTAAAACCAGTTTAAAAATAAATACCAACCGACCAATATAGCGGTATCTATTATTAAGTCAGGTTTTAAATAATTTATATATTATAATTAATGGAGATTAATCTAAATTATAAAAGTAAAAAGCTTCACCTTTACCCTAGCAGAAATTTAACTACAAAACATAAAATAAAAGAGAATAAGAATAAGAACTATAATTATTACGGAAAATTAAAATACATAAATAAAATATTATTTATATATACAAAACTAGATGCAATCCTCTAAAAACAGGGAAAAGCTCCCAAGGAAAGCACACCAAATGAAGTGAAGAGGAGCTGAATTTATAGGCAAAATTTGGTGCCGGCGTCGCGACGCCAAAGCTCCCAGAGTCGCGACGCTGGCACGTGTTTTTGGTCTACGCATTTTGACCACGTGCATTCTGTCGGCACAATCAAATGATGACACGTGGTACACGGTGAGAGAGGTCCAATGAGAGCTTGACACGTGGCAGAATATGATTTGCCAATAATTCGGTCCAATGAGAAGGTGACACGTGTCACGCGGAGTGTCGGCACCATAGATTTTTGACATGTGGCACACGGTGCATTTTAGCTGATCTTTTGAGATGATGACACGTGGCACGACGCATGTTAGCGTAGATGATAATTGTCGGCATCTTAGGATGATGACATGTGGCAGACGCATTTTAGCGGATCGGCTGTGATGGTGACACGTGGCACGATGCACGTTAGCAAAGTCAACTTTTCAGATTCTGACTTATGGACTCGGCGCACGTTAGCAGCACTCGGCGTACGTTAGGCGTCGCGATGCCAAGGGTTTGAGCGTCGCGATGCAGACAAATTACCATTTTGCCCTTTTGCCAATTTTCACTGTTTTGCTCCAAATCACCTCCAGAATGTCCTGAAACTTTATTTATCTACAAAATAACACAAAACAACAAATCAAAATATTCACAAAACTCAAGAAACTATACAAAATATTAAGTTAAATGAGTGGGAAATAGTGATAGATTTAACACTCATCAAGGCACTACCTCTCCAGTATCCGATCCTCGAGTACATCCTCAAAATTCTATAGACATGTTAGTAAGAATTCCTAGACTATTCGAATATCCTTCCTTATAAAGCAACATATTCTTTGAAAGAACGTTTCGAAATCATCCTGAATTATTAGGAAAAGATCAAGTTTATTATGAAACTAAAAGTATAAGTACGAAGAAAAGTTACCCAAGGGAGTGGGAAAGGAAAGCTCTAAGTAAGGAAGATTCATAGATTTTAAGTGATCAAAGGTAAGGAATGTAAGAGACAAAAAGAGATAGTAAAGTTCCATGGATGCCCATCCAGGAAAGTAGAAAGATAAAGAAAAGCTAGAAAGAAGGGTAAAAGATAAAATACAGATGCTTAAGCAATCGGAAGCTACTAGGGGCAATGTATAGAAATAAATAGATAAGGAAGTACCAGAACTAGTAGTAGTAAAGAGAACATAGCCCGAACAAGAATAAAATGTTGAGTAAACCTGGGTAAGATCCATTCCTTTCGACTAAGATTCCTTCCCTCATCAGAAAATTCCTTTAGGTAAATCAAATAACAATAAGTATCTCTTACAGATAGCAAAGTTTCCCATCGAATAGTGAAAATAGTCAAAACAAAAGAGAAGAAAAAGATCAGGATTAGTCAATGGAGTTTCCAGTAAACCCAAGCTAACATCAAAGATATGGATATTCTAGATCCCCAAACCTAGGCCTGTAAGAAAATCAATGGATACTCTGATTTTGGAGCCCCTCGGTGATACCGGTTAAGGAAGTTGTCCTGATGGAGCCTATCTCATACCTACCTTATATGAGAAATAGACTCTACCAGGACACAGATGACCAAAATTGGGACAACGTTAACCATCGAGCTGTAAAGGTTTGCCTCATCCTTTCCTATCTTAGATAAAAATAACAGTAAGAAACCCGATGAGAGTTTCCTAAAATAGAAATAGAATATATGAGAAGATAGATCACCCATAAAGGACCAAGAAGCATTCGAAGTTAGAAAGGAATCTAGGCAAACCAGCACGAGGTTTGAAGTACTAGTAGAACTCCACAGAATAGACTAAACATAGTAACACCCTATCAAGCAGACTACTGACAGTACAAAATCTGTGTGAATACATCAGGACAAACTCATGAATACCAGAGCAAACACTAAGATTAAAAGGCATAGTTGTAGCTTATAGCAAGAGATTTAGAAAATTGTCAATAAGAATGAAAAACCACTAGCCTCGACAGCACAGTTGAAAGATAAGAGATGAGATGTGGAAACTAAGAAGGATGTGGAGAGTGACAAGGAAGTTTAGTACGTATAGTATTAGAGATATAGTTTGAGGGCTGATAAGTGTGGTTTATACCAACTTATTCTTGCATTCATAGCTTACTATTTTGTTAGTTTATGTATCATTTAATGTATTTTGTAGTTATTTTATGATTTATTTATAGGAATCATTGATACATGGATCTCGGGGCATTTGTACATGTTCTAGGACTATACAGACGCATCAGAAGACCAGAAAAATTATCTAGCACCGCAGAACCTCCAAAACATTAGTATAGTAATTTCTCGTGAGCTTGGCACCGCGGTGCCCACATTCCAGCGCCCCTGCGCCCCACAACACCCAAAAGCTAAATTTTAGGGGTTTTATTATGCACAATGACCCCAAGGTTTTATTATAAATAGATTAGTTCGTCCAAAACCTATGGGAGAGGCTAAGATACATCACAAAATACAAAGATACATATTTTAGAGAGATCCAAGAAGAAAGATGGAAGAGCGACAAGAGGAGACAAAGACGGTGATGTCCGAAGACGAAGAGATTCAATTCAGGTTTAATCTTATAGTTTCTATCTTTAAACTCTCATGATCTCTATTAGATTCATGACCATATTTTCCTTGTTATTTTCTTTTGTCATGAACTAAATCTATAATTCTAGAGGATGATGTAGCCGATGTTTGAACCTATCTATTGATTTCTAAGTTGAGTTTAATGAAATTATAATTCAGTTTATTTATATTCTCTTGGGTTTAATACTTCTTGATTGTTGGCAACAATTGAAGATGATGAATGTTTCGAATCTATCACTCGAAAGATGGGATTTTGAATAAGATATAGAGAATATGACCTAGGATTTTATAGAATTCGAGAGAATCTATAGTTCATTTGAAGTCATTAATATAGAATCATAGAACATATTGAATTGTTAATTACTAGATTCTTATAGGGATATCGAAGTCTGTAATTGATTATAGTTTCACTGTTACTCGAGAGAGAGAGTTGAATACTGTAGGATTCTTGACTTATAAACAATGCAACGGAATAATGAGTGATTGGCATAACAAATACATAGAGGATAACTAGGTGAAATCAGACTCTAGAATCTCTCTCATCTTGGTTTATTTTATTTAACGTTTTAATATCTTGCATATTTAGTTTTTAGTCTTAAATTCAGATTATTCTTAATTTAATTTATGTCTAAATAAAGTTAGGATTATTAAATATAGTACTTAGTGTGAGTTGAACACAATCCATGTGGGTTCAACACTCTTTTACTTATCTTACTAAAACTTGATACCGTACACTTGCGGTACGATTTAAAATATCACAACATGGGCAGAAGTGTAAGAGGAGACCTCGGAATAGTTGATAAAAGTCATGGAACCTAACATAACACATAGTAATTCTTCATTCCAGTAGCCTTGAGTCTAGTAAGTATGTAGACACTTAACCAGACATGTTAGCGTGTATTCACCCCCACCTTAAAGCTCAGTAAGAAGTTGAACAAGTAAAGTAAAGTGCCTGCTAAGATGATCATATTTCGAGGAAGTAAGATAGCCGAGACAAGAGGTTCCATAAAATCTTGAAAAAAAATCATAAGACAAAATAATTTGAGGTTACTGTAAGTCTAGCTAATCGATAGGAGATAACCTGCCCTATCGTAGAACTAAGAACTTTCAGGGAAGAAGAGACTCAGAGGAGTAAGAAGTAAAAGAAGAGAATTCTAGGGAATAAAATATATGACTTATAGAGACTCCCATTACACTAGATAGAAAAACTAGTAGGAAATGAATGAAACTTGAACCAAACCGATTTTAGATATGTCCTAAGCAATCAAAGTGGATAGATTTTTCAGGAGAGTAACGATGTAAGGAGATCAAGGAACTGAGAAAAGAAAGAATCCTAGGTAATAGGGTAAACCTTGTAAGAAGAAATAATAAGAGAGTATTGTGGACACAGGCACAGAGATGGGCGATGTTGTCCGGGCTCGCGGCCCGTCGGGAGTACGGAGTAGCCCGTGGCGGACTAAACCAGAGAATAAAAGAGTCGGCCACCCAGTGCGAACTGGGAAATGATTTAAGACCGCGCTCACCCCTCGCAAGGGAAGACCTCAAACCGTTGGGTTTAGAATGGTCCCTTACTTATGCCAGGTGTAATGAATGGGTTTACACAATGATATAACCAAGTCTTATGCAGCATATGCAAGATAATCCAAATATCACACAAGTTTGCACACCCATAATCATTAATAGAAACAATGGAAGCATGTTATATTAAAGAGTACAAGTTGCGGAAATGAAAATAATAAATAATCAAAGACAGAAAAGCGTCATTGAATAAATAGCGAATAAAAGGAGGTTAATCAGGCTTATGCGAGTATTTCCCGAGTGGTACGTGGAGTTGTATCCCAAGTACAGACCGTACTATCGTCCATTCAGATTCGGCTATGGAATTTACATCTGGGTTTCCATCTGATATACCGCTAAAGATACCACACAATCATTGACACAATGTAAATAAAAATAGACGTGAAATATGATAATGCATATGGTAAAATAACAATGAATAACCGAAAAGACAAATATGCGAAATAACAAAGAAAGATAAAGAACACAAAATAAATGCTGAATAATAAAACAATAATAAAAGTAAATTAAATGCGAAATAATAAAAAGAAAATAACAAAATAAATGCGGAATAATAAAATAACAATAAAGGCGAATAACTTAATGAAAGGATAAATAAATGCAGAATAATAAAACAACAATAAAAGTAAAATATGCGAAATAATAAAAAGACAAATAACAAAATAAATGCGGAATAATAAAATAACAATAAAGGCGAATAACTAAAAGAAAGGATAAATAACACGAAATAAATGTGGGATGACAAATAAATAACAGAACGTGAAAGAAAGATGTGACCAAAAGTTCGGTCGTCTTTGATATAGGACCTCGCACACCCGATTGGACATATTACATGTCCAACCGAGCGTGCCGCGTCCAAAACTACAAAATAAAATATAATATAGGGTGCCATCAGGTCTTACTTTTTAAGTCGCTTCTCGGGGAGTACATCGGGACGTCACCGAAAGGGTAATGCTCCAATATTTTTCTGGTTCGCTAGTTCACTGTTTTTACTGGTTCCACTCGATGTTTTTCTATTTTTGTTCACTTGTTTTGGATGGTTCGAGAGCTGATTTTGGGTTGATTTTTGGGACTATTTTGGGTGATTTTGGTCTGTTTTGGTGAGATATTTTTAGACTGTTTCGGCTTCGTTGTGTTTTGTGTGGGGGGGCTGTATGTGTGTCGGTTTAGTGGGCTGAGTGTTTGTCAGTTTGTCTCATTGGTGAGTTAGCCTGTGTGGATCATTGGCTTCTGCCGTGTGTCTCGTGTGAGTTCTGTGCAATAGAGGGCCATGCGTGTTTGGTGAGCTCTGAGTCTTTTGCCGTGTGTGCGTGTGTTTAGGTTTGTGAGTCTTTGGTTTGGTGGCTGCTAAGGGGCTGGTTCATGTGTGCTTGTGTTTGTTTTGCCGAGAGAGAGTGGCATGAGTGAGAGGGCTAGGCTTTATCACATACTCGGTAAGATTTATCTTCACATGGAGGGCAATTGCTCGTTTGTCTAGGGTCTTTTGGTTCAAAGTGCCGTGAGAGTTTGCTGTGTGTGCGTGTGTTGTCTCGACTTTTGTCTTGTTGTTTGCGTTGAAGGGCTGGTTTTTTATGATGTGTTAATGAGCCGTGCAATGAGTGTATGTATAAGCTTTATGGTTTGTTTGTTGTTAAAAAAAAGGGCGTGAGCTGTGCTAGGGTTTCGGTTCGTCAGTTTATTATCGGTTTTTTTTTGTTGTTTCATTCGGTCAGTGGAGGAGTTTCTCGGGTTATGCATGTGAGTCGGTGGAGGGTTTATGTGTTGTGAGGGTTTTGGTGTGTGATGGCTTTAGGGTTTTGAGTGTTTTGTTTTGGTTTAAGGTTTTGGATGTGTTGCCTTGAGAAAGAGTGAAGGGTGAAAGGTTATGTGGGGTGATGTTTGAATCAGCTGCGTGTCTTGCCTTTAGGGTTTGTCTGGTCGACAGTTTTTACGTGTGTCTTTGTTACCGGGAAGAGCCATTAGGGTTTTGTGGTCGGGTCTGTGTTTGTTTTTTATGTTTGTTCAGCTGATGAAGGTAGGGGTTTTTATTTAGTCGGTCAGTGAGAGAAGGGATGATGAGAGAAGCTATGGTCTTAGGTGTTTATTGCCGTGAACAAGCTCTGTAAGTTTTCCGTGCGTAGCCCTTTAGGGTTTTTTGTTGTTGTTGAAGGTTTGTGGACAGTTTTTTGATGTTCTCGGTGCCGAGAGATGAGAGAGAGAGAGGGATGAGGGACGAGGGCTGAGACATGAGAGAGGCTTAGGGAGAGGCTTCAAAAAGAGAGAAAATATGATGGAGATGAGAGGCTGTTAGGGTTTTTCTTTTTTTGTGTTTTGTTTGTGATTTTTTTTTTGTGTTTTTGAAGGTTGCTGTGTAAGTTAGAGACAAATTACGGTTGGTTTAAGTTATGTTTTATAGTGGTGCATTAAGGTTAGGGTTATGCAATTGGGCTTTGATGGGTTCGGGGGTTTTTGGCCAAGATTAATGTTTAAAATATGAATCGACTAAGCGAACCCGCGACAAACCAGTAAATTTAATTTTGACGAGCTATTAATTTTAGATTTTTCCCTTCCGGAGTGCGTTTCCCGCGACTTCTGCGGCTTATCGGTAGTGCCTCCATACGAGGCTCATCATTGGGCTTTATGCAAAAATGCACTGTCTACAGTCGCCCGCACTTTGATGGGGCTTGTGCAGTGTGTGACAGTGACAACCCTATGAAAGTTATGCATGCATTTTTTACTTATCTGGTTCCTCGGCTGTTATACTAACTAGCTGCTTTGCGAGATACTTCGAACTGAGTTGATTTGGTGGCGAGGTGATGCGACCCCTAAAGTTCATCCCTGTAAGATGCTGCGATCTCTAGGATTCATTATCGAACTGAGCTAATGTGAGGTGGTTCATTCCCGAACCGTTTCTTGAGAGGTGGTCCATTCCCCAACCGTTACTTTGAGATGGTTCTTTCTCGAACCGTTACTTGAGAGATGGATGGTTCATTCCCGAATCGTTACTGATGTGAGGGGGTTCATTTCTGAACCGTTATTGATGAGAGATGGTCCATTTCCGAACCGTTACTGATGTGAGATGGTGGTTCATTTTCAAACCATTACTGATGTGGGGTGGTTCATTTCTGAACCGTTACTGAGTTGAGATTAGTTGATGGTGAGTCGCTACGACCTCTAGGCTTTGTTCCCGAACCACCAAGTTGAGGGTCTTGTTTTCGAGCTGTGCAGAATGTGGGCTTTATTCCCGAACTGTGTTGAATGTGGGCATTATTCCCAAGTTGTACTGAATGTGGGCTTTGTTCCCGAACGGTGTAGAGTGTGGGCTTTGTTCCTGAGCTATACTGAATGTGGGGTTTGTTCCCTGGGCTTTGTTCCCGAACTGTGCTGAGAGTGGGCTTTATTCCTGAATTGCGTTGAGAGTGGGCTTTGTTCCCGAACTATGTTGACTGTGGGCTTTGTTCCCGAACTGAGTTGTGGGTCTTGTTCCCGAATTACGTTGAAGGTCTTGTTCCAGAATTGAGTTGTGGGTCTTGTTCCCGATTTGAGTTGTGGGTCTTGGTCCCGAACTGAGTTGTGGGTCTTGTTCCCGAAATGAGTTGAGTGTCTTGTTCCCAAATGGAGTTGTGGGTCTTGTTCCCAAATTGAGTTGAGGGTCATGTTCCCGAATTAAGATGAGGGTCTTATTTCCGAATGGAGTTGTGGGTCTTGTTCCCAAATTGAGTTGAAGGTCTTGTTCCCTATTTGAGTTGTGGGTCTTGTTCCTGATTTGAGTTGTGGGTCTTGTTCCTGATTTGAGTTGTGGGTCTTGTTCCGGATTTGAGTTATGGGTCTTGTTCCCGATTTGAGTTGTGGGTCTTGTTCCCGAACTGAGTTGTGGATCTTGTTCCCAAAATGAGTTGAGGGTCTTATTCCCAAATTGAGTTAAGGGTCTTGTTCCCGAATTGAGTTGAGGGTCTTGTTCCCGAATTAAGTTGAGGGTCTTGTTCCCGAATTAATTTGAGGGCCTTGTTCCCTATTTGAGTTGTGGGTCTTGTTCCCGAATTGAGTTGCTCCTCTTAGCCGTTTTTTTCCCTTTTTTTTTTCTTCAAATCCTGCGAACACAAAACAAAAATTGCATGTATATGACGTGTATGCATGTATGCATGGATGCATTTCCTAGTCCGATGGGTTAGGCCTTTCTTGCGCTCTTTGGTGTCTTTTGCCTATAAATGTCTTTAGTCACCCCCTGGGCCTGCTTACAATTTCCTTTTGCCAATTCTTTTCTGGTGATTGGTCAGTTATCTTTGATCCCATAGCTCAGGATCTCGTTGTGTCCCTTATTCGCGGGTGGTAGACTGGTCGCCCCCAGACTTGATTTAGCTTTCTACTCTAATCTGTTTGCACTAGGTCAAGGTAAACCACGTGATGTGGCATTCCATATCATCATACTATATTAACGGGTACGAAATAGTCCCAATAGTTATACATATTAGTTCACTTAAAGAATGCCTAGTAATGACACAAGAGAACCTTCAAAGCAGTCATTGCAACTCAAATCCGAGTTCTTGAATAAATGATCTAAACCAGACTCAAAGTGTGTGTGTAAAGGTCCATTTACAGCTTGATTCCTAGGTAAGCCAACTCAATGATTTCGTTTCAAAAATTGGGATCGATGGTTCAAACCAACCTAGATATCTCGATTATGCTCTACAATTGCTTTTCTGTTCTCAATATGGTATGGTTTTATTTTTCTTTTGTCTTTTGTTTTCCTTTTTTTTTCAACACACCTACCATTTAAGGTAGCATTTCTCTTCATGGTGGTCCTAATACTCGCCCATGGGTAGCTTCACGCTTATCGGTTATAGCTGGTTTATATATTTTTTTTCGAGACTTTTCTTTTATTTTCAACCATACCACACATGATAACACAAGCAAATCAGGATAGACATCTAAGCAAACAGGCATTCATCGACCTGTAATTTCTTCAACTAGTCACCTTGCCGACTACTCAGGTTTTCACTGCTAAGAACTATAATGAAGATATAGACTATCATAAGACTATAAGCTACGATCTAACATAGATCAACTACTCAAAGTATCGGATAAAAGCACATCAAGACTTATCGTTTCTAAGATTTCACCCTAAAGAAAAGGATTTCATCACTGGACTTATGCCTAACTATTAAGAAATAAAAACAAACAATTTTTTTTTCTTTTTTTTTCTTTTTTTTTTCCTTTTTTTTCACAATTGTCTTTCTATTCTTGTCGTACAGTTTTCTGTTTCTCAGTTTCCTTTTCCCCGATATCCATGTTTGCTAAACTCTTCTTGACAAACCTTTTTTTATCTCTAACCTAACGGATATCTATGATGGCTTTTAAGACACGGGGATTAACATGATGCATGTATGGATGATGCAAAATATATGAGACCTGGAAAACCAAAGCACAAACCACAAACATTACAAGGCATTATTCCGGGGCCGATTCTTTATCCCCATTGGAGTCGCCAGACTGTGGACAAAGGCACAGAGATGGGCGACGCTTTCCGGGCTCGCGACCCGTCGGGAGTACGGAGTAGTCCGCGGGGGACTAAACTAGAGAATAAAGGTGTCGCCACCCAGTGTGAACTGGGAAATGATTTAAGGCCGCGCTCACCCCTCGCAAGGGAAGACATCAAACCGTTGGGTTCGGAATGGTCCCTTACTTATGCCATGTGTAATGAACGGGTTTACACAATGATATAATCAAGTCTTATGCAGCACATGCAAGATAATCCAAATATCACACAAGTTTACACACCCATAATCATTAATAGAAATAATGGAAGCATGTTATATTAAAGAGTACAAGATGCAGAAATTAAAATAATAAATAATCAAAGACAGAAAAGCGTAAATGAATAAATAGCGAATAAAAGGAGGCTTATGCGAGTATTTCTCGAGTGGTACGTGGAGTTGGATCCCAAGGCAGACCGCACTACCGTCCATTTGGATTCGGCTACGAAATTTACGTATGGGTTTCCATCCGATATACCGCTAAAGATACCACACAATCACTGACACAATGTAAATAAAAATAGACGTGCAATATGATAATGCATATGGTAAAATAACAATGAATAACCGAAAAGACAAATATGTGAAATAACAAAGAATGATAAATAAAACAAAATAAATGCGTAATAATAAAACAACAATAAAAGTAAATTAAATACGAAATAATAAAAAGACAAATAACAAAATAAATGCGGAATAATAAAATAAAAATAAAGGCGAATAACTAAATGAAAGGATAAATAACACGAAATAAATGTGCGATGACAAATAAATAACAGAACGTCAAAGAAAGATGTGACCAAAAGTTCGGTCGTCTTTGATATAGGACCTCGCACTTCGGGTTGGACATATTCATGTCCAACCGAGCGTGCCGCATCCAAAACTACAAAATAAAATATAATAAAATGTGCCCTCAGGTCTTACCTTTTAAGTCGCTTCTCGGGAGTACGTCGGGACACCGCCAGAAGGGTTAATGCTCCGCTATTTTTTTGGTTCGCTGTTTCCGCTGTTTCCACTCGCTGTTTCTTTGAGGGCTGTGTGTGTTTGGTGAGCTCTGAGTCATTTTTGGGTTGATTTTTGGGACTGTTTTTGGTGATTTTTGGACTATTTTGGTGAGATATTGGGAGGAGTGTTTCAGCTTTGTTGTGTTTTGCGTGGGGGGGGCTATATGTGTGTTGGTTTAGGGGGCTGAGTCTGTGTCGGTTTGGCTCATTGGTGAGTTGGCCTGTGTGAGTCTTTGGCTTCTGTCGTATGCCTCGTGTGAGTTGTGTGCAATAGAGGGCTGTGTGTGTTTGGTGAGTTCTGAGTCGTTTGCCGTGTGTGCGTGTGTTTAGGTTTTTAAGTCTTTGGTTTGGTGGCTGCTAAGGGGCTGGTTCACGTGTGCGTGTCTTTGTTTTGCCGAGAAATAGTGGCGTGAGTGAGAGGGCTAGGCCTTATCACTTACTCAGTGGGTTTTGTCTTCACATGGAGGGCAGTTGCTGGTTTATCTAGGGTCTTTTGGATCAAAGTGCCTTGAGAGTTTGCTGTGTGTGCGTGTGTTGTCTCGGCTTTTGTCTTGTTGTTTGCGTTTAAGGGTTGGTTTGTTTGTGATGTGTTGAATGAGTCGTGCAATGAGTGTATGTGTAAGCTTTAGGGTTTGTTTGTTGTTAAAAAAAAAGAGAAGAAGGGCATGAGCTGTGCTAGGGTTTCGGTTCGTCAGTTTATTGTCGGTTTGTTTGTTGTTTCATTCGGTCAGTGTAGGAGTTTCACGGCTTGTGCATGTGAGTCGGTGGAGGGATTATGTATTGTGAGGGTTTTGGCGTGTGATGGCTTTAGGGTTGTGGGGGTTTTGTTTTGGTTTAAGGGTCTGGATGTGTTGCCGTGAGAAATAGTGAAGGGTGAAAGGTTATGTGGGGTGATGTTTGAATCAACTGCGTGTCTTGGCTTTAGTGTTTGTCTGGTCGGCAGTTTTTGAGTGTTTCTTTGTTACCGTGAAGAGCCATTATGGTTTTATGGTCCGGTCTGTGTTTGTTTTTTATGTTTGTTCGGTTGATGAAGGCAGGGGTTTGTATTTAGTCGGTCAGTGAGAGAAAGGGATGATGAGAGAAGCTATGGTCTTAGGTGTTTGTTGCCGTGAACAAGCTCTGTAAGTTTGTCGTGTGTAGCTCTTTAGGGTTTTTTGTTGTTGAAGGTTTGTTGACAGTTTGTTGATGTTCTCGGTGCCGATAGATGAGAGAGAGAGAGGGATGAGGGACGAGGGCCGAGACATGAGAGAGGCTTAGGGAGAGGCGTCAATAAGAGAGAAAAGATGATGGAGACGAGAGGCTGTTAGGGTTTTTCTTTTGTGTTTTGTTTGTGATTTTTTTTGTTTTTTTGAAGGTTGCCGTGTAAGTAAGAGAGAGATTAGGGTTTGGTTTAAGTTATATTTTATAGTGGTGCCTTAGGGTTAGGGTTATGCAATCGGGCTTTGGATGGGTGCCGTGATTTTTGTCCAAGATTAATATTTAAAGTAGGAATCGACTAAGCGAACCCGCGGCTAACTAGCGAATTTAAATTTGATGAGCTATTAATTTTAGATTTTTCCCTTCCGGTGTGCGTTCCCCACGACTTCTGCGGCTTATCGGGTAGTGCCTCCATACGAGGCTCATCATTGGGCTTTATGCAAAAATGCACTATCTACAGTCGCCCCCACTTTGATGGGGCTTGTGCAGTGTGTGACTGTGACAACCCTATCAAAGTTGTGCATGCATTTTTTACTTACCTGGTTCATCGGCTGTTATATTTACATGCTGCTTTGCGAGATACTTCGAATTGAGTTGATTTGGTGGCTAGGTGCCGCGACCCCTAAGGTTCATCCCTGCAAGATACTGCTATCTCTAGAATTCATTACCGAACTGAGCTGATGTGAGGTGGTTCATTCCCGAACCGTTACTTTGAGATGGTTCATTCCCGAACTGTTACTTGAGAAATGGATGGTTCATTCCCGAACTGTTACTGATGAGAGATGGTCCATTTCCGAACCGTTACTGATGTGAGATGGTGGTTCATTTCCGAACCATTACTGATGTGGGGTTGTTCATTTCTGAACCGTTACTGAGTTGAGATGAGTTGATGGTGAGGCGCAACGACCTTTGGGCTTTGTTCCTGAACCACCGAGTTGAGGGTCTTGTTCCTGAGCTGTGCTGAATGTGGGCTTTATTCCTGAACTTTGTTGACTGTGGGCATTGTTCCCGAGCTGTACTGAATGTGGGTTTTGCTCCAGAACGGTGTAGAGTGTGGGCTTTATTCCCGAGCTATACTGAATGTGGGCTTTGTTCCCTGGGCTTTGTTCCCGAACTTGTTGGACAATTATGACCCATATCATCACTATTTCTACAAAACATTGTGTTGTTGTACAAATTAACTATGTGACAAAGGAAATTGCTCTTTTATCATTTGTAATTGAATTACCGGGATATATAAATGATAAAAGTCCATATGATTAGTTCCAGATTAATAATATATGAGACAGTATTAATCCACTAAGGTTTAATCATTAAAATATCCCTAGTCGTAGTATTATCGAGATTGGACATCGATAATGCAGAATAGTCTAGTATTGCACTTGTGCGCGTTGTGGGAGCATAACAGCATAGTTATTATATATTTGGGTATTGGATACTCATGCAAGTGTAATAGGAGGTTGTGTTTACTGATGGTACGGAAAGAGCTTCGCCCTGGATAGACCCCTCGGAATTCCATTGGTAGTATGTGGAAGTCCGAATCAGGGTAGGTGTATTTGGTCTTAACCTGAGACTTGCATCGCTAATACTTGTGACAATCAATATACTTTGGTTTTGGTCGTCCAGGGCTTTAACAGGTTCTGTGTATGCCTCTTCTGGGTATATTGAGAATCATAGTGTATTGGGTGTGATGTCAAGATGGAAGTATCACTTCAGTCATATGGAGATGATGGTCACGTAGGATAAGGAACTGGTACTCTTATATGTTGTAGCTATCGGGATAATATGACTAGGTCATGCTTATCCGATTATAGAGACTAGTTACCAAAGATCCGATATGTGCTTCGTACGGGGAAGACACAATTCCAGCCCCAGGCCTAGCACGTGACATCTGATACTGGATCACAATACGCAATACTTTATATACTACGCCTGCTATAGATTACATATTCCTTTAAGAATATTTATGGAGAATTGGGTAGGCACGGTGCTTTGCTAGAAGCCAACCATGTCTTGTAAATAGGTAAAAACGTAGTACTAGGTACGTACGTATTCGGATAGTCCGACGACCGAATTAACTACCAACATATCCAGGGATCTCATGGGTCGCTTCCCGAAGAATCACCGATGACGTATGACTCGCACATAATTAATCTCGGATTAATTATAAGAGAGAAAAAATTAATCTAGGATTAATTGCGGAGAATTTTATTTAGGATAAAATTCATATAAAAGAGAGAGAACGATTAATTTGGAATTAATCGATAAATTAATATATTCGATATATTAAGCGAAATTAGATTTCGATGCGGAATTAAAATTAGATTTTAATTCGGGCTAACAAATTGATTTAGAATTAATTCGCGAGCGACGTGAATAGTAATTTTGCTAGGCATAATTATTTAATTAAATTTGATTTAATTACGTCGCAACGGAAAATTCGTTAATCCGGTATTAGCGAACCCAAGCCCTAGAGTGTTTGCGGGCCCACTCGCATTTTGAATCAAGTGGGGCCCACAAGTCACATCACGCATCACATCATTAGTCATTCTTGTGATGGAAGTCAAATCAACTTTGAGTGATGTGATGCTTGTCACTTTTGTGATTGATGGGAGTTGTTGGAAGAATTTAAAACCTTGTACCACTTTTTGGAAAAGTGTAAGAAGTATTTGATTTTTGAAATCAAAAACCACACAACACATCTTCTCTCCCTCTCCCTCTCCATCTCACGGCTTTGAAGCCATTTTTCTCTCAACTTTCTCTATTGGCCGAGAGTCACACAAGAAGAAGAAGAAAATTGTGCCAATTTTCCAAGGTGTTAGCACACTTCAAATGAGTCATTCCAAGGTGATAGGGAAACCCATTCATGAGCATGGAATCTCAAATCAAAGCTTGGAGCTTGAAGACAACACAATGAGCACAAATGGAGGCTTGGCCGAAACTTCAAGGAATAAATTTTTGTGTTCTTTGCATCGCAAAGCCGATCAAAGTGAGTATTTCTGCTACTTTATTTTGATGTATTTGCACATTTCATATGCTTAATAGATCTTGGTTTGACCTAGAAAACCCAACAATGGTATCAGAGCCTTGATTAAGCATGAAATTGGAATTAGGGTAAAATTTGGTTAAAATTGATTTGAGCATGATTTGATAAAATTGATTGATTGAGTTTGCTTGAATGATGATAACTTGGAGCTATATGTGATCAATTGATGAAAATTGAATTGGATTAAATTTTCCCCAATTTTTTGGCTTGGCCAAAAGTGTATGCCATAATATAGTCATGGTATTTTTTGTTTTTTGATCATTGGATGAGTTGAAAAACATGGTTATGTTGATTTGAGATTCAATCGGATTGAAATCGGAATCGAACGTATATAAAACCTAAAATGTCGTGAGATAGTAAGCATGAAATGAGATGATTTTTTATTCAATAATGTTGGACATGTGTTGATGATGATTAGCATGATTAATTATGTCAATTGGTATTTTGGAAATGTTAATTTGAATAATTAATTATGGCTAATAAACTTTAATTAATTTAATTGTGATAGTTGGAATATTGTGATTAAATTAATTGGGCTTAATTTGGAATTGGGCTATAAAAGTTGTATTTGGGCTTATTGGGCTTGGTTGGGCCAAGTTTGGTTTAGGTTAATTGGTTGGATCCAATTGGGCCTAAAACCATTTCCATAAATTCCAAATATGATTAAATAGGCCTTTAAAATTTTAATTGGGCCTAATGGGCCTAAATTGATTTTTGGCAAAGGGTGATTCCTTATTGGGCTTTGGTTGCCAAAGTCCATGCCTTATAAATTAATTGAAAGCCCATTGGACTTTAATTAAATTGACATTGGATGTTAATTGGGCTTTGAGACCCATAATGATTAGATTTAGAATCTAAGTTGCAAAGGCTCATTAATAAAGTGTAATTATTTATTTTGGAATTAAATAAAGAATTATTATTGAATACAAATTAAATTGGATTTAATATTATAGTTTGATATAATTCAAGAATTCGTACTTTGAGTACTTATTCTTAAACGAGTTTGACTCGCGTAAATCAAATCGTTGTTTGAACATTGGATGGTCATTAATTTCAGATTAATTAATTGGATTAGATTGATTGATAACATGCTTTGTGTGAATACATGGATGTGATGTATGAATAATGTATATCAGATGGATATTAGATGGGTGAGGGCAATTTTGGAAATTGTTGTAATAAATTTAGAATTTATTAAATTGGACCTGCTTGTCCAACCTATTACCTCTTAACTCTTTGTATTTCTATTCTCACCTATTCCCCTCAATGTAAATGAGGTTTCTTTAGAAGTGTTATGTAATTTGGTAGAAGTAAGAATTGTGCTAGCGAGAGAGAGGAAATGGAGAGATTTGTTCTAGGAACAAGTTGTTTTAAATATCCATCCGCATACCATTATTAATTTATTTACCGCGCCTTATTATGCTTTTAGAATGCATGTTTAATGGTGTATGATGAGACCTAATCAAAGATAATTAATTGGTTGCCAATTATGCGAAAAACCCTCAACAAATATTAAGCGTTTTTCCTTCCATTGAATGATTCATTCTCAAGATCCAAGATTGGCACTGGTTTGTTGGCCAAAGTCAAGACCTTTGTCCATTGCGGATGTGTTTGAATCATAAAGGCTTTGTTCCATATCACATGTCTTGTCCAAGTTGTGATTTGTTGGCCAAAGTCAAGATCCGTTCTTGTCCATCGACATCAATTACGAAGCTTTCCAAGTTCAATGGGTCCCCCTTAATTGGAATCATTAAGTTTGTTGTGCCAAAGCCAAGGCTTAATTGATTCAGAGGAAAAAGGTTAGGGAATATATCGGATATATTGGCATATATTAGATATATGTTTCGGACTTGGATGTCCACCTACTGGATCTAGGAATTGGATAAGATACAATTGATCTTAGAGATCTACCTAGTTAAATATCATACAGCTTGTTGGCCATAGTCAAGGTGTTGGTTTCTAGAGTAGGTCCGAAGATCATGAAATCAAGCACAAAAACGCATGAATACACATCAAAGGAAATGCGGAATATACTCACATTGACCGGATCTTGCGACGAGAAGAAGACAACTCCTCCAAGAAGCTCGGCAGTGGCTCTTCTAGCTCGTGGACTGCTCGGTTTAGGCTGTGAAACTCCTCCAATAATTCGGCCATTGATGACTCCATGGAAGCTCCAAGCTTCAAGCTTCAAAAAATTGTTTCCTAGATCAAAGGTTCACTGCCATATCACATTTGTATTGACCCAAGTGTGTGCTAGCACCTTTGTTTTGCCACAAAACACTCTCACAAGCTTCTCTTTCTCATTCGGGCGAAAAAGAAAAATGGAGAAGAGAGAAATGGCTCAAAGCCGAGAGGGAGAAGAAAAACCGTAAAGGAGAAAGTGGAGAGAGAAAGAAAAAGAAATGTAATAGGTTTTTATAATTCCAAAATTAATTAAAACCATTTACCACCTTTTCAATTTCCTTTACCAAAAGTCAAAAAAACAAAACCCATTAATGCCTTTTCAACAACCACATCAATCACTCAATCAAGTGACAACTTGTCACATCACTCAAAGTGACATTTGATTTGACGCTTGATGTGAATAACGATTTGACACACGATTTGATTTGCCTACCGCACTTTAATTCGAAATGCGAATGCGCTCGCAAATAATCCCGGGCTTGGGTTCGATAATTCCAAATTAATGAATTTTCCGTCGCGACGTAATTAAATGATTACGCCTAGTGAAATCACTATTCACCTCGCTAACGAATTAATTCTAAATTAATTCGTTCGCCCGAATTAAAATCTAATTTTAATTCCGGGTAGAAATCCAATTTCGCATAATATATCGAATATATCATTTTATCGATTAATTCCAAATTAATCGTTCTCTCTTTAATTAATATTTTATCCCAGATAAAATATCTCCGTAATTAATCCCAGATTAATTTTCTCTCTCTTCTAATTAATCCCAGATTAATAAAGTGCAAGTCATACATCATCGGTGAATCTTCGGGAAGAGACCCATGAGATCCCAGGATATGTTGGCAGTAAATTCGGTCATCGGACTATCCGAACACGTAAGTACCTCGTACTACGTTTATACCGATTTACAAGACAAGGTTGGCTTCTAGCAAAGCGCCATGGCCTACCCAATTCTCCAGAAATATCCTTATAGGAATATGTGATCTATATCAAGCGTAGTATACCGTAGTATTATGTATGTCGATCCAGTATCGGATGTTCACGTGCTAGGCATGGGGCTGGAATTGTGTCTGCCCCGTACGAAGCACATATCGGATGTCTGGCAACTAGTCTCTATAATCGGATATACATGACCTAGTCATAATATCCCGATAGCTCGAGCATTTAAGAGAACAATTTCGTGTCCTATGTGACCATCATCTCCATATGACTGGAGTGATACTTCCGTCTTAACATCACACCCAACACACTACGATTCTCAATATACCCAGCATTGGCGTACACAGAACCTGTTAAAGCCCTGGACGACCTCAACCAAAGTATATTGATTGTCGTAAGTATTAGCGGTGCAAGTCTCAGGTTAGACCAAATACACCTACCCTGATTGCAGACTCACATAGACACATAGTCATACTACCAATGGGATTCCACAGGGGTCTATCCAGAGCGAAGCTGTTTCCCATACCATCGGTAAAACACCACCCTCCTATTACACTTGCATGAGTATCCTATACCCAAATATATGAGAACTATGTTGTTGTGCCCTCACAACGTGCACAAGTGTAATACTAGTCTTTTACGATTTATCGATGTCCAATCTCGATAATACTCTGACTAGGGATATTTAATGATTTATCCTTCGTGGACTGATACTGTCTCATATCATTCTCCATCTAGGAACAAATCACAGGGACCTCTCATCATTTATACATCTAGGTGATCTAATCACAAATGATAAGAGTGCAATCTCCTTTGTCACATAGTTAATTTGTACAACAACACCATGATCTGTACAAATAGTGACGCTATGGGTTATAATTGTCCAACAATCTCCCACTTGGCCTATAGCCAGTCACTCGAGTATTTAACACCCAAACTATGTACAGTTGGCTCAAACTGCTGAGAAAAGGTTTTCGTCAGCGGATTTGCATGATTATCGTCTGATCCGATTTATTCGATCATCACATCGTCGCGATGTATGATCCGAATGAATCAGATGATTATCAAAATAAGTATCTGGATCGTCGATGAGACCATTAATTCTTTAGCATGTGCTGACGCCTAGCTCAGCTGCTAACAGAACTATATCTAATCTAATTAGATTTATTATCGACCTAAATGGTTTCTATTGCTGCCTCAGCTGTAGAAATAACCCGCATTTTTTGTTTATTTGGTAACAGTATCTTGCTTGGAAGATTTCCAGCTCACTGTTCCGTTGTACTATTGTATAGTACCTTTGTTACGACTTAAAGTCATTATCATGAAAGCCAAGCTTTCACCGATTATTTATGGAATATCATTTCCAAGAAATGATATATCATCATTACTCAGGACATTCACTGTCAGTGCGTCCCACTAACCTCCTTATATACACAAGAATTATTTTCGTTTTGAATTAAATCATAAACTATTATGATTACATCAAAACGAAAATTCCAAGAACCCAATGCGTGCTTCAATCCAATTATGGATCGAATAACCTGCAAACCTAGTTTGCTTGTTATGGTTCGACAAGACAGTCAGGATGTTATAAACATCCTCCGAAAGGTTTCCGTTAAGGAAAGCAGTTTTCCCGTTCAGCTGCCATATTTCATAAATGAAACATGCATCATCAGTAAGCATTGTCGAAATGGATTTACCATGGCAACAGGTAAAAGGTTTCGTCGCAATCAACACAATGTTGATAACTCTACCTTTTCGCTATAAGCCTAGCTTAGTACGTTGGTTTGTTGCCATCCATGTATGTCTTCCTTGAAGACTTATATAGTACCAATAGGCACAATGCCTTGCGGTACATCAACTAGTGTCTAAACATAGTTGGTATACATGGAGTCCACTTTGGACTTAATGGCACTTTGCCATAATAGGGAGTCGATACCTTATATCACTTCCTCATACGTAGTCAGTTGGTATACCTCAATAAGATAGACATCTTTATGAGGTGAGATCAGAAACCCATACCCCAGGTTGTTTTCTGATTCTCTCCGACCTACGTGGTTCTTGTGTATTCGAAGATTATTGGAATAGTTTCATCCTTGATGAAATATTTGTGTTCCATTAAGATTCGATGCCAGAAATAGTATTACTCCGATTTACATCGAGTTTTACTATCCTCCCACTTACCAATGCATATCGGTATTCCTCTTAGGAAAACCGCATGGTGAGCAACAATCTAATTATTCTCTTATGAGGTGTATAAGTACAATACTTATGGTATCCCTAGGATAACCTACATTTGGTACTTATCCAATTTGGGTTTTAGTTTGGTATCAACCAAACATATGCCTAGCATTCCCAAATTATTCAGGAATGAGAAACCCGGTTTCTTTCCCGTTCATATCTAATATGTTATCTGTCAAACAGATTTTTATGGAACATTATTATAAATAAGTTCTGCACTGTTTTGCGTATCCGTTGAAGGAAATGGTAGCTCAGAGCGACTCATGATTAACCTTATCATGTCCAACAAAATTCGGTCTCTCATTTCGGATACACTGTCAAACTGACGTGTTCCGGGAGGAGTCCTCATTGAAAGAATACTATACTCTTTCAAGTATATGAGAAACTTATTGCTTAAGTATTTTCATCATGGTCAAACCATGATGGTTTAATACTTTAGCCGATTTGTTTGTCTATTTCGTGTCGAAACTGTGAAAGTTTTCGATTTGTGTTTCAAAAGAAACACATAACCATACGTGATGCCACATCCGTAAAGGTCACGAAATATTCATATCCACATCTAGCCTAGCTAGACATGGGCCCACTTGCTTCACTATGAACTAGGGCTAATAGATCGGTGGCACTGGCACTTTTACCAAGTAAATAGTGTTTTAGGTACTTTGCCCATTAAACTAGATTCGTAGTTTCATTTGAATAGAATCAAATTATCCTAGTACCCACTCTTCGAAAGTGTGGATATACGAGTCTTGTTTGATTGTGTCCCAGACAACAATGCCACAATTAGTTCTTAACTGATCAAATCAGTTTGAGCTATTTATTTGTCATGTTATATATTTATGATATTTTTATATTCAAAATATAATTCTGTTATTCACATCTAATGTGTTTATCTTAATATCATTTTTATAAAATAAAACACTTTAGTGTTCTAGAATATAAAGGTTCACCCACAGCGGGTCAAACACTGATATAAAGATAATGTATCTAGTCAAACTAGTTAAATTATAATAGTTTCCTAATTTAAGTACATACCCTTGGTTGGTTCCTAAAATTAGGTATCTACGGTTAAAACAACGACTTTCGTCCCCATTTCCAATTCGCAGATAAATCTCAATTGATGTCAGTATCCTGCTCACAGTAGATTCTTAACATCAATACATATTTATGTACCACACTAAGTATTTAAAATCCAATTTTAATACTAGTGTGAACATAATGTGACAAATATATTTGAAGTCAGAGCCTTGCTCGTCTTCAATTCCTTCTTGGGATATGTCCTTTTATCTTCCTAGAAGATTATAATGATTTTGCCTTGCCCTTTTCAACATTCCAGTAGCCTTTGGCCAAGCCTCGGGTTTCTAGAATATCGAAGTAAGGTGCGCCTTGCGCTATTTGCCTAATTGCAAAGTTTGACTTTGTCTACTTGAGAATAGTCATTAATTCTCCAAGAATTATTTATTGCAATTTAGTATTTCAAAGATCTAAAATAGATCCATGAAAATCCTTCAATTTCATTATCATACTTTAAGGATCTAATCCTTAATTCTGATTCAGAAATTAAGGAGTCTACTTGACAAGTATAATGGATTAAGCACTTAAGTTATCATTACATAAATCTTCCAAAGATTATGCTCTACTATTTGCTTAACTCCAGGCTTAGGCCTAATACGTTATTTTATCAAGTAAAGTAACTTATTAGTTTCCAGGACCATCCTGAAATTAATTCCCAATTTGAAAATAAACCATTTAAACACATTTTCCCCAGGATTATGTTTTAAATGTCAATCTTTAAATTTTATCTTGATTCTAATAGTCCAACTATTTAATCAACGATTTGTGGTACTTTGTATTATATTGATTATTATAGTCCAACTATACAATCAAATATAATTTAAATCAATTAACCTCAATTACATTGATTACTATAATCCAATTATAAAATCAACTGTAAATTGAAATTAATTAATTAAATATATTGATTACTATAATCCAATTATATAATCAACTATAATACATTCCAACTGTTAATTAAAACAACAATTTAAATATTAGTCCAACTAACATTTAATCTAACGACGAAATAATTTGTGATTGAGCGCGTATGGCAAGTAATTAAACGAATATTTCAAATTCAATTCTTGCCTCCCACTATTTTTCGACGAGCCTCTAACCCTCTGTCGAGTACTCGGGAAACCGTGTTTCCTAGTGGGCTAGGATCCCGTTAAATATCACACAATCTTGACTTTGGCCAACACATTGTATGATAATTAACTAGGTAGATCTCTAAGATCAATTGGATCCAATCAAATTCCTAGATCCAGTAGGGGGACATCCAAGTCCGAAACATATATCTTATATATGCCAATACATCCAATGTATTACCTAACCTGTTTCCTCTGAATCAACTAAGCCTTGGCTTTGGCACAACAAACTTAGTGATCCCAGTCAAGCGCGACCCATTGACCATGGAAAGCTTCGTAATCAATGTCGATGGACAAGAAGTTGTCTTGACTTTGGCCAACAAACCACAACTTGGACAAGACACTGATATGGAACAAAGCCTTCGTGATTCAAACACATCTTCGACAGACAAAGGCCTTGACTTTGGCCAACAAACCAATGTCGTCTCGGATCTTGAGTAAGAATCACTCAATGGAAGGAAATACGCTTATATTTGTGAGGGTTTTCGCATGCAAATTGGCAACCAATCTATTATCGTTGTTAAGGTTTCATCATCATACACCCTTAAACATGCATTCTAAACACATAATAAAGCGCATATGAATAAAATAATAATGATATGCGGATGGATACTTTACATTGATCATAGATCAAATCTCTCTCTTTCTCTCTCCCGCTAGCACATTTATTTACTTCTACCCGTTACACTACACTTCTAAGAAAACCTCATTTACATTGAGGGGAATAGGTGAAAGAGAATACAAATAGTATGGAGGTGATAAGGCTGGACACGCAGGTTCAATTAATAAATCAAATTTATTACAATTTCTAAAATTGCCCCACCCATCTAATATCCATCCGATATACAATATTCATGCATCGCAACCATGTATTCACGCAAGCATGTTATCAATCAATCTAATCCAATTAATTAATCTGATAATTAGTGATCATCCAATGTTCAAACAACGATTTGATTTTGCGCGAGTCAAACTCGTTTTGCGAATAAGTACTTAAAGTACGAATTCTTGAATTAAATTAAACTACAACATTAAATCCAATTCAATTGTATTTAATTCTAATTCACTATTTAATTCCAAATTAATATTACACTTTTATTAACGAACATTTACGATTTAAATTCCAAATTCAATTGTTACGGGTCTCAAAGCCCGATTAACATCTAATGTTTATTTAATTAAAGTCCAATGGGCTTTTAATTAATTTCTTTAAGGCGTGGACTTTTGGTCAACTCAGGTCAAACCGAATAACCAAAATCCAATCCGGGATTTACCCCATAAGCCCATAAATCAATTTTGGCCCATTAGGCCCAATTAAATAATTAAGGTCCATTAAGTCATAATTGGACTTTATGGATGCTGTTTTAGCCCCAATTGGATCTAACCAAATTGGCCTAAACCTAACTTGGTACAACCAAGCCCAAAAGCCCAATTACAACCTTTAAGGCCCAATTTCCAAAATAAGCCCAATTAATTAACTTATAAAATTCCAAATTCCATAATTAATTAACCTAAGTGTAATACATAATTAATCACCCAATTAACATTTCTAAAACATCAATAGCCTAATTAATCATGTACTTTATCAACAAATAGTATCCAACACAATTTAATCAAAATCAAACCCATTTTACATGCTTCTTTATTCTCGGCAATTAGGGGTTTTTTTCCATCCGATTCGGTTTCAATCCAATTGAATCCACAATCATCATTTCCCAAATCAATTCAACTCATCCAATGAATCAAAATCAAAAAACACAATGAATTTCAATTTATCAAAGAATTCGGCCAAGCCATAATTTGGGGAAAAAATTGTCCAATTCAAAATTCAATCCAATTAAACCTCAAATCAACATTACCCAATTGTTTTAAGTCATCCAATGATCAAACAAACAAAAAATTACCAAGACATTAGGGCTTTCAATTTTCGGCCATGCCCAAAAATTTGGGGAAAAATGGATCCAATCCAATTTCATGAAATTGATCATGCACAACTTCAATTAATCAACATACAAGCATACTTAATCAATCAATTTAATCAAATCATGCTTCAATTGATTTTACCCAATTTCAAACCCTAAAATTTTCATGCTTGATAAAAGCTCAAGATACTGTTGTTGGTTTCTAGATTAGGTCCCAAGATCATGAAATCAAGCACAAAAACGCATGAATACACATCAAAGGAGGTGCGGAATATACTCACATTGACCGGATCTTGCGATGCGAAGAAGACAACTCCTCCAAGAAGCTCGGCAGTGGCTCTTCTAACTCGTGGACTGCTCGGTTTGGGCTGTGTGAAACTCCTCCAAGAATTCGACCATTGATGACTCCATGGAAGCTCCAAGCTTCAAGCTTCAAAAATGGTTTCCTAGCTCAAGGTTCATTGCCCTATCACCTTGTATTGACTCAAGTGTGTGCTAGCACCTTGTTTTTGCCACAAAACACTCTCACAAGCTTCTCTTTCTCATTCGGTCGAACCAGAAAAATGGAGAAGAGAGAAGTGGCTCAAAGCCGAGAGGGAGAAGAAAAACCGTAAAGGAGAGAGTGGAGAGAGAAAAGAAAAAGAAATGTAATAAGTTTTTATAATTTCCAAAATTAATTAAAACCATTTACCACTTTTTCAATTTCCCTTTACCAAAAAGTCAAAAAAACAAAAGCCCATTAATGCCTTTTCAATAACCACATCAATCACTCAATCAAGTGACAATTGTCACATCACTCAAAGTGAAATTTGATTTGACGCTTGATGTGACTAACGATTTGACGCACGATTTGACTTGCATGCCGCACTCGAATTCGAAATGCGAATGCGCTCGCAAATAATACGATTGTGACGTAATTAAATGATTACGCCTAGCGAAATCACTATTCATGTCGCTAACGAATTAATTCTAAATTAATTCGTTCGCCCGAATTAAAATCTAATTTTAATTCCGCGTCGAAATCCAATTTCGCATAATATATCGAATATATCATTTTATCGATTAATTCCAAATTAATCGTTCTCTCTCTTTAATAAATATTTTATCCCAGATAAAATATCTCAATAATTAATCCCAGATTAATTTTCTCTCTCTTCTAATTAATCCCAGATTAATAAAGTGCGAGTCGTACATCATCGGTGAATCTTCGGGAAGCGACCCATGAGATCCCCAGATATGTTGGCAGTAAATTCGGTCATTGGACTATCCGAACACGTAAGTACCTCGTACTACGTTTATACCGATTTACAAGACAAGGTTGGCTTCTAGCAAAGCGCCATGCCTACCCAATTCTCCAGAAATATCCTTATAGGAATATGTGATCTATATCAAGCATAGTATACCGTAGTATTGTGTATGTCGATCCAGTATCGGATGTTCAAGTGTTAGGCCTGGGGCTGGAATTGTGTCTGCCCCGTACGAAGCACATATCGGATGTTTGGCAACTAGTCTCTATAATCGGATATACATGACCTAGTCATAATATCCCGATAGCTCGAGCATTTAAGAGAACAAGTTCCGTATCCTATGTGACCATCATCTCCATATGACTGGAGTGATACTTCCGTCTTAACATCACACCCAACACACTACGATTCTCAATATACCCAGCATTGGCGTACAAAGAACCTGTTAAAGCCCTGGACGACCTCAACCAAAGTATATTGATTGTCGTAAGTATTAGCGGTGCAAGTCTCAGGTTAAGACCAAATACACCTACCCTGATTGCAGACTCCCATAGACACATAGTCATACTACCAATGGGATTCCGTAAGGGTCTATCCAGAGCGAAGCTGTTTCCCGTACCATCGGTAAAACACAACCTCCTATTACATTTGCATGAGTATCCTATACCCAAATATATGAGAACTATGTTGTTATGCCCTCACAACATGCACAAGTGTAATACTAGTCTTTTACGTATTTATCGATGTCCAATCTCGATAATACTCTGACTAGGGATATTTAATGATTTATCCTTCGTGGACTGATACTGTCTCATATCATTCTCCGTCCAGGAAGAAATCACATAAACCTCTCATCATTTATACATCTAGGTGATCTAATCACAAATGATAAGAGTGCAATCTCCTTTGTCACATAGTTAATTTGTACAACAACACCATGATCTGTACAAATAGTGACGCTTTGGGTCATAATTGTCCAACACAAGGTTGTGTGTTATTTAACGGGATCCTAGCCCACTAGGAAACAAGGTTTCCCGAGTACTCAACAGAGGGTTAGAGGCTCGCCGAAAAATAGTGGGAGGCAAGTATGAAATTTGCAATTTCGTTTAGATACTTTCCAATACGCGCTCATATCATTTTCGTCATTACTTAAATATATATATATATATATATTATATATATATATATATATATATATATATATATATATATATATATTAGTTGGACTAATATTTAATCGTTGTTTTAATTAAACAGTTGGACTATGTTCAAACTACTTCAAATTATAGTTGATTATATAATTGGATTATAGTAATCAATATATTAATTGTACCTGAAATCGTTGATTATATAGTTAGACTATAGTAATCATTATATTAATTGTACCTGAAATCGTTGATTGGATAGTTGGACTATAGCAATCAAGGTAACTGAAAGATTAGCGTTTAGAAAATTAACCTGGGTAAAAATGTCTTTAAACGGCTTTAATTTTCAAATTGGGAATAAAACATCAGGATAGTCCTGAGAACTGAGAAGTTAGTCTATTTGATAGAGAAACCTTTATTCTATGAATAAGGATCTACTGGGATAGATCTGAAAGTTTTTGACACTCTCCGAGAACTTGTACATTAAAATAAATGCAGGCGACCTGATGTCTCATATGCTTTGAGCATATGGAGTCACAATTAGGCCAATCCAAGTGATGGTCACTGGATTGATATTAAGAACATCCTTAAATATCTTGAAGTGACTGGGTTCACCGTTGCATGTTTCCGAACTGATAAAAATGACTATAAGTCGTAATTAAGGTACTATACAGTTTGAATAATGGAACAGTAAGCTGGAAATCTTCCAAGCAAGATACAGTTACCGAATAAACAACAAAAGTGGATTATTGCTGCAGCTGAGGTAGCAATAGAAGCCGTTTGGATCGATAATAATCCTAATCAGATTAGGAGTAGTTCTGTTAGTAGCTGAGCTAGGCTACAACACAGGCTAACAAATTAATGGTCTCATCAACGATCCAGATATATACTTCAAATATTCATCTAATTCGTTCGGATCATACATCATGGCGATGTGATGATCGAATAAATCACATCAGATGATAACACTGCAAATCCGCTGACGAAAGCCTTTTCTCAGCAGAAGTTTGAGCGAACCGTACATAGTTCAGGTGTAGGACACTTGAGTGATTGGCTATAGGCCAAGTGGGAGATTGTTGGACAATTATGACCCATAGCATCACTATTTGTACAGATTATGGTGTTGTTGTACAAATTAACTATCTGACAAAGGAAATTGCCCTTTATCATTTGTAATTAGATTACCAAGATATATAAATGATAGAATGTCCATATGATTTGTTCCAGATTGAGATGATATGAGACAGTATCAATCCACGAAGGTTTAATCCTTAAATATCCCTAGTCAGAGTATTATCTAGATTGGACATCGATAATGCGTAAAAGACTAGTATTACACTTGTGCGCATTGTGGGAGCATAACGGCATAGTTCTTATATATTTGGGTATAGGATACTCATGCAAGCGTAATAGGAGGTTGTGTTTACCGATGGTACGGAAACAGCTTCGCTCTGGATGGACCCCTCGGAATTCCATTTGTAGTATGACTATGTGTCTATGGAAGTCCGAATCAGGGTAGGTGTCTTTGGTCTTAACCTGAGACTTGCACCGCTATACTTACGACAATCAATATACTTTGGTTTTGGTCATCCATGGCTTTAACAGGTTCTGTGTACGCCTCTTCTAGGAATATTGAGAATCGTAGTGTATTGGGTGTGATGTCGAGATGGAAGTATCACTCCAGTCATAGTGGAGATGATGATCACGTAGGATACGGAATCGGTGCTCTTATATGCTGCAACTATCGGGATATTATGACTAGGTCATGTTTATCCGATTATAGAGACTAGTTACCAGAGATCTGATATGTGCTTCTTAAGGGCCAAACACAATTCAAGCCACAGGCCTTGCACGTGACATCCGATACTGGATCGAAATACGCAATACTACGTATACTACGCCTGATATAGATCATATATTCCTTTAAGAATATTTCTGGAGAATTGGGTAGGCACGGTGCTTTGCTAGAAGCCAACCATGTCTTGTAAATCGGTAAAAGCGTAGTACTAGTACGTACGTGTTCAGATAGTCCGATGACCGGATTTACTGCCAACATATCCGGGGATCTCATGGGTCGCTTCCCGAAGATTCACCGATGACGTATGACTCACACTTTATTAATCTGGGATTAATTATAAGAGAGAGAAAATTAATATAGGATTAATTAAGGAGATATTTTACCTGGGATAAAATATTATTTAAAGAGAGAGAACGATTAATTTGGAATTAATCGACAAAATAATATATTCGATATATTATACGAAATTGGATTTCAATGCGGAATTAAAATTAGATTTTAATTCGGACGAACGAGTTAATTTAGAATTATTCGTTAGCGACGTGAATAGTGATTTAGCTAGGCATAATCATTTAAATAATTTGATTTAATTACGTCGCAACGGAAAATTCGTTAATTCGGAATTAGCAAACCCGAGCCCGGGAGAGTTTTTACGGGCCCACTAGCATTTCGAATTCAAGTGCGGCCCATAAGTCACATCAAGCGTTAAATCACTAGGCAATCAAATGATGGATGTCTTGTCACTTTGAGTGATTGACAGCTAGTCACTATTCATGATTGATGGTGGTGGTTGGATGGCTTTAATGTCATTTACCATTTTTGAATTTGGTATATCTTTTGACTTTGTTTTTGAAACAAAACCAACCAACACTATTCTTCTTCCTCTCTCTCTCCACTCACGCCCAAGGGGCTATTTTTCTCTCTTTTGGTTCATCTTTGCCGAGGACCACAAGGAACAAAATGGAAAATTTGTGACAAATTTTCCAATGCTAGCACATGAAGAGTCATCCAAAGGTGATAGGGAAACAAACCCACCCGTGGGCATGGAATGCACACCAAGCTTGGAGCTTGAAGGACCGAAAATTGGAGAACAAAAAAGGCCATGAAACGTGAGCTTCTTGGAATTAAAGCTTGAAGATTTTTGTTGTTCCTCGCATCGCAAAAGTCGACCAATGTAAGTATGATTCCGCCATACTTCTTTTGAGTATTCACACATGTTTCTATGCTTGAATTGATCTTGGGACTAATCTAGAAACCCAAACAATGGTATCTTGAGCAATTTTGATCATGAAATTGAAATTAGGGTAAAATTGGGTAAAATTGATTTGAGCATGTTTGAGTGAAATTGATTGTTTAAATATGCTTGAATGATGATAACATGGTGTTATGCATGATCAATTTGATGAAAATTGGATTGGATCAAATTTTTCCTTATCACTTGGCTTGGCTGAATATGGTGTGTGCCCTAATGTCATGGTATATTTTTTGATTTTGATCATTGGATGAGTTGAAATCATTTGGGAATTGTTGATTTAGGATTTAATTGGATTGAATTCGAAATCGGACAAAGAAAAAACCCTAAATTACCGTGAGCATGTATTCATGGAAAATGATTGATTTTTGATTCAAATGTGTTGGACATGTTTTGATGATAATAGGCATAATAATATTAAATGTAAATTGATTTTTTGGAAATATTAATTTGGTTAATTAATTATGGCATACACTTTAGGTTAATTAAATTATGAAATTTGGAATTTTGGTAATTTAATTAATGGGCCAAATTTGGAATTGGGCTTGTAAAGTGTTTTTGGGCTTAATGGGCTTGGTGGGCCAAGTTTGGTTTAGGGTAATTGGTTGGATCCAATTAGGCCCAAAACCATATCAATAAAGTCCAAATAAACTAAATGGACCTTTAATTTTAATTGGGCCTAATGGGCCTAAATTGGTTTCTTGGCAAATAAGGGTGATTCCTTAAATGGGCTTTGGTATTTGGGTTTGACCCATATTGACCAAAACTCCATGCCTTAAGAAATTAATTGAAAGCCCATTGGACTTTAATTAAATTGACATTGGATGTTAAATGGCCTTTGAGACCCGTAACAATTAGATTTGGAATCTAAGTCGTAAAGGCACATTAAAAAGTGTAATTATTTAATTTAGAATTAAATATAGAATTAGTATTAAATACAAATTAAATTGGATTTAATATTGTAGTTTAATATATTTCAAGAATTCGTACTTTGAGTACTTATTCGCAAAACGAGTTTGACTCGCGCAAAATCAAATCGTTGTTTGAACATTGGATGGTCATTAATTTCAGATTAATTAATTGGATTAGATTGATTGATAACATGCTTGTGTGAATACATGGATGCGATGTATGAATAATGTATATCGGATGGATATTAGATGGGTGAGGGAAATTTTGGAATTGTTGTAATAAATTTAGAATTTATTAAATTGGACCTGTGTGTCTAGCCTATTACCTCTTGACTTTTTGTATTTCTCATCTCACATATTCCCCTCAATGAAAATCAGGGTCTTTAGAAGTGTTATGTAATCGGGTAGAAGTAATATTTGTGCTAGCGGGAGAGAGGAAAGGGAGAGATTGTTCTAGGAACAAATGTGTTAAATATCCATCCGCATATCATTATTATTTTTTATACGCGCCTTATTATGTTTTTAGAATGCATGTTTAAGGGTGTATGATAATGAGACCTTAACAAAGATAATTAATTGGTTTCCAATTACGCGAAAACCCTCACTACATATTAAGCGTTTTTCCTTCCATTGAGTGATTCTTACTCAAGATCCAAGATTGGCACTGGTTTGTTGGCCAAAGTAAAGACCTTTGTCCGTCACGGATGTGTTTGAATCATTAAGGCTTTGTTCCATATCGGTGTCTTGTCCAAGTTGTGATTTGTTGGCCAAAGTCAAGATCACTTCTTGTCCATCGACATCGATTATGAAGCTTTCCATGGTCAATGGGTTCCGCTTAACTGGTATCATTAAGTTTGTTGTGCCAAAGCCAAGGCTTAATTGATTCATTCAGAGAAAAAAGGTTAGGGAATATATGGATATATTGGCATATATAAGATATATGTTTCGGACTTGGATGTCCACCTACTGGATCTAAGAATTGGATGGGATCCAATTGATCTTAGAGTTCTACCTAGTTAATTATCATACAATTTGTTGGCCAAAGTCAAGATTGTGTATTATTTAAGGGATCCTAGCCCACTAGGAAACAAGGTTTCCCGAGTACTCCACAGAGGGCTCGCCGAAAAATAGTAGTGGGAGGCAAGTATTAAATTTGCAATATTCATTTAGTTACTTGCCAATAAGCATCATTTTGTTTTTCGTCAAATAATTTATATATTAGTTGGACTAATATTTAATCGTTGTTTTAATTAAACAGTTGGACTGAATTCAAACTACTTCAATTAATAGTTGATTTTTATAATTGGATTATAGTAATCAATATAATTGAATTTAACAATCAAATTATAGTTGATTTATAGTTAGAGACTATAGTAATCATTATAATCAATAGTACCTAAAATCGTTGATTCGATAGTTGGACTATTGGAATCAAGATAAATGAAAGAATATCACTTAGAACATAATCCCGGGAGAAAATGTTTTTATAAACGGCTTTAATTTTCACATTGGGAATAAAATCTCAGGATAGTCCTGGAAACCCGAGAAGTTACTTTATTTGATAGAGTGACGTCTTGAGCCTAAGCCCGGAGTTGAGCAAATAATAGAACACGATATTTGGAATATTCCTATGATGATAACTTTAGTGCTTAATCAGTTATGCTTGCCGTAAAAGACTCCTTAATTCTTAGTCAGAACTAAGGATTAGATCTTTATAGTATGATATTGAAATTGAATGATCTTCATTGGTCTATCCTTAGATCTTAGAAGTACAAATTGCAATAGAAAACTCTTGGAGAGTTAATGGCTATACTCAAGGAGACAAAGTCAGAGTTTGCAATTGGGCAAGAAGCGCAAGGCGCATCGTACTTCGACATCCCAGAAGGCCAAGGCTTGGCCAAAGGCTTCTGGGGTGTGTAAAAGGGGCAAAGGTAAAATCATTATAATCTTCTGGGAAGACAAATGACATATCCCAAAATGTCTGCCTGAACTGTGGCAAACGGGGTCACTGAATGAAGCATGACTGCCATATGGACAAGGCAGACATGAAGGAATTGAAGACGGTGCTAGGCTCCGGCTTCATATTGTTTGTCATAAACATGTTCACTACTAGTATTAAATTGGATTTTAGATACTAAATGTGGTACATAAATATGTACTGGTGTGCAGAATCTGCTGATTAGCAGGATACTGACTTCAATTGAGATTTATCTGTGAGTCGGAAACGGGGCGAAAGTTGCAGTTTTAACCATAGAAACCTAAGTTTAGAACTACCCTTCGGGTATGTACTTAAATTAGGAAACTGTTACAATGTAACTAGTTTGACTAGTAACATTATCTCTATATCAGAGTATAATCCGTTGCGGATATACCTTTATATTCTAGAACACTAAAGTGTTTCATTTTATAAAGATGATATTGAGATAAACACATTAGATGTGAATAACAGTATTTATATTTGAATATAAATAAATCTCAAACGTATAACATGACAAACAAATAGCTCAAACTGATTTAATCAGATGAGACTATTTGTGGCATTGTTGTCTGGGACACAATAAACAAGAAATCGTATATCCACACTTTTGAAGAGTGGATAGTAGAATGGATTTGATACTATTCAAATAATGTCTACGAATCTAGTTTATTAGGCAAAGTGCCTGAAATACTTTTTACTTGGTAAAAGTGCAAGTGCCACCGATATGTTAGCCCTTGTTCATAGTGACGTAAGTGGGCCCATATCTAGCTAGGCTAGAGGTGGATATGAACACTTCATAACCTTTACGGATGTTGCATTGCGTTAAGGTTATGTGTTTCTTTTGAACCACGGATCAAAAACTTTTGATGAATTCAGAGAGTTTCGACACGAAATAGACAAACATATCAGCTAAAATATTAAACACCATGATTGGACGTGATGAAAATACTTAAGCAATAAGTTTCTCAAATACTTGAAAGAGTATAGTATTCTTTCAATGAGGACTCCTCCGGGAACACGTCAATTTGACGGTGTGTCCGAACCGAGAATCGAATTTTGTTGGACCTGATAAGGTTAATCATGAGTCTTTCTGAGCTACAATTTTCCTTCAAGGGATATGCATTAACAGACAATACTTATTTTGAATAAGGTTCCATAAAAATCTGTTTGACAGACTTCATATTAGATATGAACAGGAAAGAAACCGGGTTTTCTCATTCCTGAAGATTTGGGAATGCTGGGCATATGTTTGGATGATACCAAACTAAAACCCAAATCGGATAAGTGCCTAATTGTAGGTTATCCTAGGGAAACCAAAGTATAGTACTTATACACTCACTAGAGAACAATGTAATTGTTGCTCGCCATGCGGTTTTCCTAAGAGGAATACCGATATGCAGTGGTAAGTGGGGGAAAGTAAAACTCGATGAAAATCGGAGTAATACTATTCCAGGCACCGATTCCTTAATGGAACACAAATAGTTCATCAATGATGAAACTATACCAATAATCTTCGAATACACAAGAACCACGCTAGTCGGAGAGAGTCAGAAAACAACCTGAGAAGTATTGGTTTCTGATCTCACCTCATAAAGATGTCAATCTTATTGAGGAACATGAACTGACTACGTATGAGGAAGTGATACAAGGTATCGACTCCCTATTATGGCAAGTGCCATGAAGTCCGAAATGGATTCCATGTGTACCAACCAAGTTTAGACACTGGTTGTTTGTACCGAAGGCATTGTGCCTATTGGTACTATATAAGTTTCAAGGAAGACATACATGGAAGGTAACATAACCAAGTACTAAGCTAGGCTTGTAGCGAAAAGGTATCGTTATCAACATTGTGTTGTTACTTACACGAAACCTTTTAACTGTTGCCATGGTTAATTCCATTCGGAATGCTTGCTAATGCTGCACATGTTTCATTTAAGAAATATGGCAGCTGAATCCAAAACAGCTTTCCTTAAAGGAAACCTTTTGGAGGATGTTTATAACATCCTGACGGTTTTGTTGTACCAAAACGAGCAAACAAGGTTTGCAAGTTAATTCGATCCATGGATGGATTGAAGCAAGCATAGCGTTCTTGGAACTATCGTTTTGATGTAATCATAATGGTATATGATTTAATTCAAAATAAAAATGATTATTGTGTATATAAGAAGGTTAGTGGAAACGCAATGACAATGAATGTCCTAAATAATGATGATATGTCATTTCTTGGAAATGATATTCCCATAATTACTATCGGTGAAAGCTTGGCTTTCATGAAAAAATTCTCCTTAGAATTCTTTGGAGAGACAACCTTTATTCTAGGAATAAGGATCTACTGGGATAGATCTAAAGTTGTTGACACTCTTCCGAGAACTTGTACATTGAATAAATGTACGCGGCCTGGTGTCTCATATGCTTTGAGCATATGGAGTCACAATCAGCCCATCCAAGTGATGGTCACTGGATTGATATTAAGAACAACCTTAAGTATCTTAGATGAACTAATGATGTTTTCTTATACTATGGAGAAGGAGAACTGAAGTGACTGGGTTCACCGTTGCAAGTTTCCGAATCGATAAAAACAACTATAAGTCGTAATTAAGGTACTATACAGTTTGAATAACGGAACAGTAAGCTGGAAATCTTCCAAGCAAGATACTCTTACCGAATAAACAACAAAAGTGGATTTGCTGCAGCTGAGGCAGCAATAGAAGCCTTTTGGATCGATAATAATCCTAATCAGATTAGGAGTAGTTCTGCTAGCAGCTGAGCTAGGCTACAGCACAGGCTAAAGAATTAATGGTCTCATCAACGATCCAGATATATACTTCAAATATTCATCTGATTCGTTCAGATCATACATCATGGCGATGTGATGATCGAATAAATCACATCAGATGATAACACTGCAAATCCACTGACGAAAGCCATTTCTCAGCAAAAGTTTGAGCGAACCGTAGATAGTTCGGGTGTAGGACACTTGAGATTGGTTATAGGCCAAGTGGGAGATTGTTGGACAATTATGACCCATAGCATCACTATTTGTACAGATCATGGTGTTGTTGTACAAATTAACTATGTGACAATGAAATTGCCCTTTTATCATTTGTAATTAGATTACCAAGATATATAAATGATAGAAGGTCCATATGATTTGTTCCGGATGGAGATGATATGAGACAGTATCAATCCACGAAGGTTTAATCATTAAATATCCCTAGTCAGAGTATTATCGAGATTGGACATCGATAATGCGTAAAAGACTAGTATTACACTTGTGCGCGTTGTGGGAGAATAACGGCATAGTTCTCATATATTTGGGTAGAGGATACTCATGCAAGTGTAATAGGAGGTTGTGTTTACCGATGGTACGGAAACAGCTTCGCTCTGGATAGACCCCTCAGAATTCCATTGGTAGTATGACTATATGTCTATGGAAGTCCGAATCAGGGTAGGGTATTTGGTCTTAACCTAAGACTTGCACCGCTAATAATTATGATAATCAATATACTTTGGTTTTGGTTGTCCATGGCTTTAACAGGTTCTGTGTACGCCTCTTCTAGGAATATTGAGAATCGTAGTGTATTGGGTGTGATGTCGAGATGGAAGTATCACTCCATCATAGTGGAGATGATGATCACGTAGGATACAGAACCAGTGCTCTTATATGCTGCAGCTATCGGGATATTATGACTAGGTCATGTTTATCCGATTATAGAGACTAGTTACCAGAGATCTGATATGTGCTTCGTAAGGGCAGACACAATTCCAGCCCCAGGCCTTGCACGTGACATCCGATACTGGATCGAAATACGCAATACTACGTATACTACGCCTGATATAGATCACATATTCCTTTAAGAATATTTCTGGAGAATTGGGTAGGCACGGTGTTTTTCTAGAAGCCAACCATGTCTTGTAAATCGGTAAAAGTGTAGTACTAGGTACGTACGTGTTCGGGGATCTCATGGGTCGCTTCCCGAAGATTCACCGATGACGTATGACTCACACTTTATTAATCTGGGATTAATTATAAGAGAGAGAAAATTCATCTAGGATTAATTACGGAGATATTTTATCTGGGATAAAATATTATTTAAAGAGAGAGAGCGATTAATTTGGAATTAATCGACAAAATAATATATTCGATATATTATACGAAATAGGATTTCAATGCGGAATTAAAATTAGATTTTAATTGGCGAACGAGTTAATTTAGAATTAATTCGTTAGCGAAGTGAATAATAATTTTGCTAGGCATAATTATTTAATTAAATTTGATTTAATTATGTCGCGACGGAAAATTCGTTAATTCGAATTAGCGAACCCGAGCCGGGAGTGTTTGCTGGCCCACTCGCATTTCGAATTCAAGTGCGGCCCACAAGTCACATCAAGCGTCAAATCACTAGTCAATCAAAGATGGATGTGTCTTGTCACTTGAGTGATGATGACAACTAGTCACTATTCATGATTGATGGTGGTGGTTGGATGGCTTTAATGCCATTTACCATTTTTGAATTTGGTCTTATCTTTGACTTTGTTTGAAACAAAACCAACCAACACTATCTTCTTCCTCTCTCTCCACTCACGCCCAATGGGCTATTTTTCTCTCTTTTGGTTCATCTTTGCCGAGGACCTTAAGGAACAAAATGGAAAATTTGTGGTAAATTTTCCAATGCTAGCAAATGAAGAGTCATCCAGGTGATAGGGAAACAAACCCACCCGTGGGCATGGAATGCACACCAAGCTGGAGCTTGAAGGACCGAAAATTGGAGCACAAAAAAATGCCAAAAACCGTGAGCTTCTTGGAGTTAAAGCTTGAAGATTTTGTTGTTCCTCGCTCGCATCGCAAAAGTCGATCAATGTAAGTATGATTCCGCGATACTTCTTTTGAGTATTCACACATGTTTCTATGCTTGAATTGATCTTGGGACAAATATAGAAACCCAAACAATGGTATCTTGAGCCATTTTGAGCATGAAATTGAAATTCGGTAAAATTGATTTGAGCATGTTTGAGTGAAATTGATTATTTAAATATGCTTGAATGATGATAACATGGTGTTATGCATGATCAATTTGATGAAAATTGGATTGGATCAAATTTTTCCTTATCACTTGGCTTGGCCGAATATGGTGTGTGCCCTAATGTCATGGTATTTTTTTTTATTTTGATCATTGGATGAGTTGAAATCATTTGGGAATTGTTGATTTAGGATTTAATTGGATTGAATTCGAAATCGGACAAAGAAAACCCTAATTGCTGTGAGCTTGTATGCATGGAAAATGATTGATTTTTGATTCCAAATGTATTGGACATGTTTTGATGATAATAGGCATAATTAATAATGTAAATTGATGTTTTGGAAATATTAATTTGGTTAATTAATTATGGCATACACTTTAGGTTAATTTAATTATGAAATTTGGAATTTGGTAATTTAATTAATTGGGCCAGATTTGGAATTGGGCTTGTAAAGTTGTATTTGGGCTTAATGGGCTTGGTTGGGCCAAGTTTGGTTTAGGTAATTGGTTGGATCCAATTAGGCCCAAAACCATATCAATAAAGTCCAAATATAACTAAATGGACCTTTAATTTTAATTGGGCCTAATGGCCTAAATTGGTTTCTTGGCAAAAATAAGGGTGATTCCTTAAATGGGCTTTGGTATTTGGGTTTGACCCATATTGACCAAAACTCCCGCCCTTAGAAATTAATTGAAAGCCCATTGGACTTTAATTAAATTGACATTAGATGTTAATTGGCCTTTGAGACCCGTAACGATTAGATTTGGAATCTAAGTCGTAAATGCACATTAAAAAGTGTAATTATTTAATTTAGAATTAAATATATAATAGTATTAAATACAAATTAAATTGGATTTAATATTGTAGTTTAATATAATTCAAGAATTCGTACTTTGAGTACTTGTTCGCAGAACGAGTTTGACTCGCGCAAAATCAAATCGTTATTTGAACATTGGATGGTCATTAATTTCAGATTAATTAATTGGATTAGATTGATTGATAACATGCTTTGTGTGAATACATGGATGCGATGTATGAATAATGTATATCGGATGGATATTAGATGAGTGTGAGGGCAATTTTGGAAATTGTTGTAATAAATTTAGAATTTATTAAATTGGACCTGTGTGTCCAGCCTATTACCTCTTGACCCTTTGTATTTCTCTTCTCACTATTCCCCTCAATGTAAATAAGGTTTCTTTAGAAGTGTTATGTAATCGGGTAGAAGTAATATTTGTGCTAGTAGGAGAGAGGAAATAGAGAGATTTGTTCTAGGAACAATGTGTTAAATATCCATCCGCATATCATTATTATTTTATTTATACGCGCCATATTATGTTTTTAGAATGCATGTTTAAGGGTTTATGATGATGAGACCTTAACAAAGATAATAATTGGTTTCCAATTACGCGAAAAAATCTCACTACATATTAAGCAGTTTCCTTCCATTGAGTGATTCTTACTCAAGATCCAAGATTGCACTGGTTTTTTGGCCAAAGTCAAGACCTTTGTCCGTCGCGGATGTGTTGAATCATTAAGGCTTTGTTCCATATCAGTGTCTTGTCCAAGTTGTGATTTGTTGGCCAAAGTCAAGATCACTCCTTGTCCATCGACATCGATTACGAAGCTTTCCATGGTCAATGGGTTCCGCTTAACTGGGATCATTAAGTTTGTTGTGCCAAAGCCAAGGCTTAATTGATTCAGAGGAAAAAGGTTAGGGAATATATTGGATATATTGGCATATATAAGATATATGTTTCGGACTTGGATATCCACCTACTGGATCTAGAATTGGATGTGATCCAATTGATCTTAGAGTTCTACCTAGTTAATTATCATACAATTTGTTGGCCAAAGTCAAGATTGTGTATTATTTAACGGGATCCTAGCCCACTAGGAAACAAGGTTTCCCGAGTACTCCATAAAGGGTTAGAGGCTCGCCAAAAAATAGTGGGAGGCAAGTATTAATTTGCAATATTCGTTTAGTTACTTGCCACTACGCGCTCATTTCGTTTTTCGTCAAATAATATATATTAGTTGGACTAATATTTAATCGTTGTTTTAATTAAACAGTTGGACTGTATTCAAACTACTTCAATTAATAGTTGATTTTTATAATTGGATTATAGTAATCAATATAATTGAATTTAACAATCAAATTATAGTTGATTATATAGTTAGACTATAGTAATCATTATAATCAATAGTACCTAAAATTGTTGATTCGATAGTTGGACTATTGGAATCAAGATAAATGAAAAATAGCACTTAGAACATAATCCCGGGAGAAAATGTTTTATAAACGGCTTTAATTTTCACATTTGGAATAAAATCTCAGGATAGTCCTGGAAACCGAGAAGTTACTTTATTTGATTGAGTGACGTCTCGAGCCTAAGCCCGGAGTTGAGCAAATAATAGAACATGATATTTGGAATATTCATGTGATGATAACTTTAGTGCTTAATCCGTTATGCTTGCCGTAAAGACTCCTTAATTTCTTAGTCAGAACTAAGGATTAGATCCTTATAGTATGATATTGAAATTGAAGGATTTTCATTGATCTATCCTTAGATCTTAGAAGTACAAATTGCAATAGAAAACTATTGGAGAGTTAATGGCTATACTCAAGGAGACAAAGTCAGAGTTTGCAATTGGGCAAGAAGCGCAAGGCGCATCTTACTTCGACATCCGAGAAGGCCAAGGCTTGGCCAAAGGCTTCTAGGGTGTGTAAAAGGGGCAAAGGCAAAATCATTATAATCTTCTGGGAAGACAAATGACATATCCCAAAATGTCTGCCTGAACTGTGGCAAACGGGGTCACTGAAGCTGACACTGCCGTATGGACAAGGCAGACATGAAGGAATTGAAGACGGTGCTAGGCTCCGGCTTCAAATATGTTTGTCTATAACATGTTCACTACTAATATTAAAATTGGATTTTAGATACTAAATGTGGTACATAAATATGTACTGGTGTGCAGAATCTGCTGATTAGTAGGATACTGACTTCAGTTGAGATTTATCTGTGAGTCGGAAACGGGACGAAAGTCACAGTTTTAACCGTAGAAACCTAAGTTTAGGAACTACCCTTCGGGTATGTACTTAAATTAGGAAACTGTTACAATGTAACTAGTTTGACTAGTAACATTATCTCTATATCATAGTATAATCCGTTGCGGATATACCTTTATATTCTAGAACACTAAAGTGTTTCATTTTATACAGATGATATTGAGATAAACACATTAGATGTGAATACAGTATTTATATTTTGAATATAAATAAATCTCAAACGTATAATAGGACAAACAAATAGCTCAAACTGATTTAATCAGATGAAACTTATATGTGGCATTGTTGTCTGGGACACAATAAACAAGAATCGTATATCCACACTTTGAAGAGTGGATACTAGGATGGATTTGATACTATTCAAATAATGTCTACGAATCTAGTTTATTAGGCAAAGTGCCTGAATACTTTTTACTTGGTAAAAGTGCAAGTGCCACCACCATATGTTAGCCCTTGTTCTTAGTGACGTAAGTGGGTGTTGGAGTTTAATCAAGTCCACAAGATCACAAACAATGCATAAAAACGAGTTATGAACACATCAAAGGAGTAAGGCGGAAACATAACTCACATTGATTGGTTTTGATGAAATGAAGAACATGCGTTTTTTGGCTTCATCAAGCTCGGTTTTGGAGCTTCTGGAACTGCAGTGAACGCACACAGGGGCTGTGAAAATCTCCTCCATTTTCGGCCATGGATGACTCCATTGAAGCTCCAAGCTTCAAGCTTCCTTGCTCAAGAAGATGCTTCCCTATCACCTATGTATGCTCAAGGTGTGCTAGCACTCGATTTTGCCACAAAATCATTATCTTGCTTCTCCATTTTCGGCAGAAAACAGAACAAAGGAAGAAGATAATCGGTCAAGGAGACCGTGAGAAGAGAGAAGAGGTTTTTTTTGGCTCCATTTTGTCTAAAACCG
>SKCR01011515.1:0-51427 GCA_019454045.1 Zanthoxylum bungeanum | reverse complement strand
CGTCAAATCGCTGGTCGCATCAATTATCAAATCACTTGTCACTTTGAGTGATGTGACATGACATGTTGTTACTTTGATAAAGTGACTTGATGTGAATAGTAATAGTGATGGGTAAAAGGTGAAAAGCATTGATTGTTTTGCTTTTGACTTTTTGGAATATGAAAAGGTTTGGTATATATATTTTATTTATTTTTGGAAAAAAATGAATAATAATATACATTTTTTTCTTTTTTCCTCACTATGAAATTCGGTCTTCTCTCTCTTACATGCAAGAAAACGCATTCTCTTTTCCCTCTCTTTTTCTTCTTCCTCTTCTCACGGCTTCAAGCCGATTTCTTCACAAATGTTTCTGGTTTGACCGAATCAAAGGGAAGCAAGGAAGAAGACTTAGTGCTAGCACACCATGAGTGATACATAGGTGATAGGGAAACGAATTTGTGAGCTTGGAATCAATTTTGGAGCTTGAAGCTTGGAGCTTCCATGGAGTCCATCCATGGCCGAATCTTGGAGAGACAAGAAGGACCAAAACCGAGCAGTCCAACAGCACAAGGTGCTCATTACAGCGAGTTTGAGGAGCTTGATGGGTGTATTTTCATTTCATCAAAACCCATCAATGTGAGTATGAATTCCGCCTTACTCCTTGGTTGTATTCTATTCGTTTTTATGCATGATTTATGATCTTGGGACTTGATTGAAACTCCTACAATGGTATCTTGAGCTATTGGTTGCATAAAACGAATTAGGGTTCTTGAGCTAAATTTGGGGCTTTTTGATTTAAGCATGATTTTGACAAATTGTTTGTTTAAGAATGCTTGTATATGATTAAATTAGAGTTATATGTAATCAATTTGAAGAAAAATTGATTGGATTGATTTTCCCCAATTTGCTTATTGTTGGCCAAAACTTTAATTTGGGTAAACTCAATTTGAGCATCAAATGATTGAATTGTTTAGTATAGTATGCTTGAATGAGGTTGAATTGATGTTGTGCATAATCAATTTCATGAAATTTGGTTGGATCCATTTTTCCCCAAATTTTGGGCATGACAAATTTGGGTAAACTTGATTTTGAGCATGTTTAATGAAATTGGATGATTTAGAATGCTTGAATGTTGTTTAATTGATGATTGATTAGATCAATTTGATGAAAAGTGTTTGGAACAATTTTTCCCCAATTTGCTTGTGATGGCCGAATTTGGCAAGTGCCCTATTGTCTTGGTTTTTTGATTTTTTGTTCATTGGATGACTTAGAAAACATTTGGGGATGTTGAATTTATGTTTGATTGGGTTCAATTGGATTGAATTTGATTTGGGCATTTTTTCCCCTTATGGCCGAGACTTTAGCATGTATTAATTGGGTTTGATTTTGATCAAATTATGTTGGACATGGTTAATTGTTGTTAAGCATGATTAATTGGATAAATTTCATGTTTTGGAAACTTTGATTTGGGCAATTAATAATGCTATACACTTTAGGTAATTTAATTGGAAAATTTGGAATTTTTGGAATTAAATTATTGGGCTTAAAATTGGATTTGGGCTTTTTAAGTTGTTATTGGGTTTATTGGAATTTGTTGTACAAAGTTGGTTTAGGCCAAAATTGGTTGGATCCAATTAGGCCCAAAACCGCTTCCAAAAGGCCAAATGCGACTAATGAACCTTTAACGTTTAATTGGGCATAATGGGCCTAAATTAATTTATGGGCTTATGGGGTAACTCCCGGATTGGACTTTGGTTGCGGGTTTGACCCGAGTTGACCAAAAGTCCACGCCTCAAGAAATTAATTAAAAGCCCATTGGACTTTAATTAAATTAATATTGGATATTAATCGGGCTTCGAGACCCGTAACGATTAAATTTGGAATTTAAGTCGTAAAGGTTTATTTTTAAAGTGTAATATTTAATTTGGAATTAAATAATGAATTAGAATTAAATGCGTATTAAATTGGATTTAATTATGTAATTTAATTTAATTCGTAGAAATCGTACTTTGAGTACGTGTTCGCAATACGAGTTTGACTCGAACAAAATCAAATCTTTGTTTGAACATCGGATGATCACTAATTATCAAGATTAATTAATTTGATTAGATTGATTGATAACATGCTTGTATGAATACATGGTTGTGATGTTTGAATAATGTATATCGGATGGATATTAGCTGGGTGGGGCGATTTTGGAAATTGTAATAAAATTGATTTATTAATTGGACCTGCGAGTCCAGCCTTATCTCCTATTCTTTGTATTCTCTTCTCACCTATTCCCCTCAATGTAAATGAGGTTTCTTTAGAAGTGTAGTGTAACGGGTAGAAGAAATTTTGTGCTAGCGGGAGAGAGAAAGTGAGAGATTTGATCTAGGATCAATGTAAAGTATCCATCCGCATATCATTATTATTTTACATATGCGCTTTATTATGTGTTTAGAATGCATGTTTAAGGGTGTATGATGATGAGACCTTAACAAAGATAATTAAATTGGTAGCAATTTGCACGCGAAAAGCCCTCATCAAAAATATCATGCGTTTTTTCCTTCCATTGAGTGATTCTTACTCAAGATCCGAGATTGGCAGGGGTTGTTGGCCAAAGTCAAGCCCTTGTCCGTCAAAGATGTGTTTTAATCACGAGGCTTTGTTCCATATCGGTGTCGTGTCCAAGTTGTGGTTTGTTGGCCAAAGTCAAGACCACTTCTTGTCCATTGACATTGATTACGAAGCTTCCATGTCAATGGGTCCGCGCTTGACTGGGATCACTAGGTTTGTTGTGCCAAAGCCAAGGCCTAGTTGATTCAGAGGAAAAAGGTTAGGGTATACATTCGATGTATAGGCATATATAAGATATATGTTTGGGACTTGGATGTCCACCTACTGGATCTAGGAGTTGGATGAGATCCAATTGATCTTCGAGATCTACTTAGTTAATTATCATACAATTTGTTGGCCAAAGTCAAGATTGTGTGATATTTAACGGGATCCTAGCCCACTAGGAAACACGGTTTCCCGAGTACTCGACAGAGGGTTAGAGGCTCGACGAAAAATAGTGGGAGGCAAGAATTGAATTTGCAATACTCGTTTAATTACTCGCCATACGCGCTCATTTAAATTATTTCGTCGTAATATTAAATGTTAGTTGGACTAATATTTAAATTGTTGTTTTAATAAACAGTTGGACTGTATTATACTTGATTATATATAATTGGATTATATTAATCAATATATTTGAATTAATTAATTTCAGTTTACAGTTGATTTTATAATTGGATTATAGTAATCAATGTAATTGAGGTTAATTAATTTGGATTATATTTGATTATATAGTTGGACTATTATAATCATTATAATATATATAGTACCACTAATCGTTGATTAAATAGTTGGACTATTGTAATCAAGATAAAATTGAAAAGTTGGATATTTAAAATATAATCTGGGATTATAATATTTAAATAATTTAATTTTCAAATTGGGAATAAATAGTAGGTTATTTATTTGATAAAATAACTTATTATACCTTAAGCCCAAAATTAAGCAAAATAAGTAAAGCATAAAATCTTTGGAAGATTTATGTGATGATGACTTTAATGCTTAATTTAATATACTTGTCATAAATCTAATTTTAGATTTAAGAAGTATTAAAATTGCAATTTATAATTCTTGGAGAATTAATTGACTATTCTAGAGGAGATAAAGTCAAAGTTTGCAATTGGGCATATAGCATGAGGTGCACATCGTTTCGATATTCTAAAAACCCAAGGCTTGGCCTAAGGTTTCTGAAATATTGAAAAGGATAATTGACATATCCCAAAGTGACTACCATTTGGATATGGCAGACACGAAGGAATTAAAGAAATGGCAAGGCTCTTACTTTGAAAATGTTTGTCTTAGTTATGTTCACAACTAGTATTGAAATTAGATTTTAAATACTTAGTGTGGTACATAAAATATATGTATTGATGTTCAGAATCTGCTTTGAGCAGGATACTGACTTCAAGCTGAGATTGCTCTGCGAATCGGAAACGGGACGAAAGTCGCTGTTTCGACTGTAGATACCTAAGTTTAGGAACTACCCTTCGGGTGTGTACTTAAATTAGAAACTGTTATAATGTAACTAGTTTGACTAGAGACATTATCTCTATATCAGTGTTTAATCCATTGTGGATAAACCTTTATATTCTAGAACACTAAGTGTTTCATTATATAAAGATGATACTGAGATAAACACATTAGATGTGAATAACAGAATTTATATTTTGAATATAATTAAAACTCAAAACATATAAAATGACAAATAAATATACAATTAGGCTAGATGTGAACATGATTAGCCCTATTCATGGTGAAGTTAGTGGGCCCATATCTAGCTAGGCTAGATGTGAACATGAATATTTCGTGACCTTAAAACGGATGTGGCATCACGTTTGGTTATGTGTTTCTTTTGAAGAACACAAATCAGAAACTTTTAGAGTTTCGACACGAAATAGACAAACAGATCGGCTATAGTATTATTCCGCCACGGTAAGACCGTAATGGAAAATACTTAAGCAGTAAGTTTCTTATATACTTGAAAGAGTATAGTATTCTTTCAAATGAGGACTCCTCCCGGAACACGTCAAAGTGACGGTGTTTCCGAACGGATTAACCGAATCATGTTAGACATGATAAGGCTAATCATGAGTCGCTCTGAGCTACTATTTCCTTCAACGGATAAGTTTTAACAGTGCAATAACTTATTTAGAATAAGGTTCCATAATAATCTGTTTGACAGATTACATATTAGATATGAACGGGAAAGAAACCGGGTTTCTCATTCCTGATAATTTGGGTATGCCAGGCATAACGTTTGGATGATACCAAACTAAGGACCCAAATTGGATAAGTGCCAATATATGTTATCCTAAGGGAAACCATAAGTATAGTACTTATACATCTCACCAGAGAACAATTAGATTGTTGCTCACCATGCAGTTTTCCTGAGAGGAATACAGACATGCAGTGGTAAGTGGGAGGATAGTAAAACTCGATGAAAATCAGAGTAATACTATTCAAGGCACCTATTCCTAATGGAACATAAATAGTTCATCAATGATGAAACTATTCCATTAATCTTCGAGTACACAAGAACCGCGTAGATCAGAGAGAGTCAGAAAACAACCTGGGGTATGAGTTTCTGATCTAACCTCATAAAGATGTCAATCTTATGAAGGCATATCCGCCGACTACGTTTGAGGAAGTGATACAAGGTATCGACTCCCTATTATGGCAAAGTGCCATGAGTCCGAAATGGATTCCATGTTTAACAACTATTTTGGATACTAGTTGTTGTACCACAAGGCATTGTGCCTATTGGTACATTAAACGTCTTCAAGGAAGACATACATGGAAGGCAACATACCAACGTACAAAGCTGGGCTTTTGACGGAAAGGTATCGTTATCAACATTGTGTTAATAACGGTTCAACCTTTTACCTGTTGCCATGTAAATCCATTTTGAAGATGTTTGTTGATAACTGTATATTTCATTTATGAAATGTGTCAGTTATAGATCAAAATCGCTTTCCTGAAAAGGAAACCTTTTGGAGAATGTTTATAACATTCTGACGATTTTGTATAACCAAAAACGAGGTTTGCGGGTTATTCGATCCATGTTTGGATTGAAACAAGCATAAGGTTCTAGGAATTATCGTTTTGATGTAATCATAATGGAGTATGATTTAATTCAAAACGAAATGATTCTTGTGTATATAAAAGGGTTAGTGGGAGTGCACTGACATGAATGTCATATAAAATAATGATAATATGTCATTTCTTGGAAATGAAATTCCCATAAAGCAATCGGTGAAAGCTTGGCTTTCATAAGAAATTCTCCGTAGAATTCTGTGGAGTAACAACCTTTATTCAAGGAATAAAGATCTACTGGGATAGATTTGGAGTTGTTAACACTCTCTGGGAAATTGTACATTTAAAATGTACTTGATATGGTGTCTCATACGCTTTGAGCATATGGAGTCACAATCAGGACAATCCAAGTGATAGTCATTGGATTGAAGTTAAGGACATCTATTAGTATCTTAGAGAACTAAAGATGCTGTCTTAAATTATGGAGTAGGAGAACTTGAAGTGACTAGGATCACTGCTGCAAGTTTCCAAACCGGTAAATACTGCGGTACTATAAAGTTTGAATAACGGGACAGTAAGCTGGAAATATTCCGAGCAAGATAACTGTTACCGAATTAACAACAAATGCGGATTATTGCTGCAGCTGAGGCAGCAATAGAAGCCATTTGGATCGATAATAAATCTAATTAGATTAGATATAGTTCTTTTAGCAGCTGAGCTAGGCGTCAGCACAGGCTAAGGAATTAAAGGTCTCATCGACGATCCAGATATATACTTCTATATTCATCTTATTCGTTCGGATCATACATCGTGGCGATGTGATGATCGTATAAATCGCGTCAAAAGATAATTACGCAAATCCGCTGACGAAACCCTTTCCTCAGCAATTTGAGCGAACCGTACATAGTTCGGGTGTTAGACACTCGAGTGACTGGCTATGTGCCAAGTGGGAGATTGTTGGATAATATGACCCATAGCGTCACTATTTGTACAGATCACGGTGTTGTTGTACAAATTAACTATGTGACAAGGAAATTGCACTCTCATCATTTGTGATTAGATCACCATATATGTATAAATGAAGAGAGGTCCATATGATTAGTTCCTGGATTGAGATGATATGAGACAGTATCAGTCCACGAAGGATTAATCATTACATATCCCTAGCCGGAGTATTATCGAGACAGGACATCGATAATATGGAATAGGCTAGTATTGCACTTGTGCGCGTTGTGAGGGCACAACGGCATAGTTCTCATATATTTAAGTATTGGATACTTATGCAAGTGCGATAGGAGGTTGTGTTTCACCGATGGTACGGGAAACAGCTTCGCTCTGGATAGACCCCTCGGAATCCCATTGGTATTATGACTTTGTGTCTATGGGAGGCCGAAATCAAGGTAGGTGTGTATAGTCTTAACCTGAGACTTGCATCGCTAATACTTGCGATAATCGGTAGACTTTGGTCTTGGTGGTACAGGGCTTTAACCGGTTCTGCGTACACCGCTTCTGGGTTTATCAGAGAGTCGTAGTGTATTGGGTGTGATGTCGAGACGGAAGTATCACTTCAGTCATAGTGGAGATGATGTCACGCATGATACGGTATTAGCTCTTAAGTGCTGGCCGGCCATCGGGATATTATGACAAGGTCATGTATATCCGATTATAGAGACTAGTTACCAGATATCCGACATGTGCTTCGGACGGGGCAGACACTTATCCAGCCCCAGCCCTAGCACGTGACTATCCGATACTGGGCCGATATACACAATACTACGGTATACTACGCTTGATACAGATCTATATATTCCTGTAAGAATATTTCTGGAGAATTGGGTAGGCATGGCGCTTTGCTAGAAGCCAACCTTGTCTTGTAAATCGGTATAAACGTAGTACGCGATACTTACGTGTTCGGATAGTCCGACGACCGTATTTACTGCTAACATATCCGGAGATCTCATGGGTCGCTTCCTGAAGATTCACCGATGATGTATAACTCGCACTTTAATTAATCTAGGATTAATTAGAAGAGAGAGAAAATTAATCTGGGATTAAATATTAATTAAAGAGAGAGAACGATTAATTTGGAATTAATCGATAAAATAATATATTCAATATATTATAAGAAATTGGATTTCGACGCGGAATTAAAATTAGATTTTAATTCGGGCGAACGAATTAATTTAGAATTAATTCGTTAGCGATGTGAATAGTGATTTCGCTAGGCGTAATCATTTAATTACGACGCGACGGAAAATTCGTTAATTTAGAATTAGCGAACCCGAGCCCGAGAGTGATTGCGAGCGCATTCGCATTTCAAATTCGAGCGCGGTACGCAAGTCACATCAAGCGTCAAATCGCTGGTCGCATCAATTATCAAATCACTTGTCACTTTGAGTGATGTGACATGACATGTTGTTACTTTGATAAAGTGACTTGATGTGAATAGTAATAGTGATGGGTAAAAGGTGAAAAGCATTGATTGTTTTTGCCTTTTGACTTTTTGGAATATGAAAAGGTTTGGTATATATATTTTATTTATTTTTGGAAAATAAATGAATAATATATATTACATTTTTTTCTTTTTTCCTCACTATGAAATTCGGTCTTCTCTCTCTTACATGCAAGAAAACGCATTCTCTCTTTTCCCTCTCTTTTTCTTCTTCCTCTTCTCACGGCTTCAAGCCGATTTCTTCACAAATGTTTCTGGTTTGACCGAATCAAAGGGAAGCAAGGAAGAAGACTTAGTGCTAGCACACCATGAGTGATACATAGGTGATAGGGAAACGAATTTGTGAGCTTGGAATCAATTTTGGAGCTTGAAGCTTGGAGCTTCCATGGAGTCCATCCATGGCCGAATCTTGGAGAGACAAGAAGGACCAAAACCGAGCAGTCCAACAGCACAAGGAGCTCCATTACCACGAGTTTGAGGAGCTTGAAGGCTTGTATTCCTCATTTCATCAAAACCCATCAATGTGAGTATGAATTCCGCCTTACTCCTTGGTTGTATTCTATTCGTTTTTATGCATGATTTATGATCTTGGGACTTGATTGAAACTCCTACAGGAACTATTACTAGTAACCTTCGAATACACAAGAACCACGTATGTCAGAGTGGCAGAAAACAACTTGGGGTATGGGTTTCCGATCTCACCTCATAAAGATGTCAATCTTATTGAGGTATACTAACTGACTACGTATGAGGAAGTGATACAAGGTATCGACTCCCTAATTATGGCAAAGTGTCATATAATCCAAAATGGATTCCATGTATATCAACAAGTTTGGATACTAGTTGATGTACCACAAGGCATTGTGCCTATTGGTACTTTATATAAGTCTTCAAGGAAGACATACATGGAAGGCAACATACCAACATACTAAGCTAGGCTTGTAGCGGAAATGTATCGTTATCAACATTGTGTTGATCACGATTCAACCTTTTACCTGTTGCCACGATAAATCCATTTGGATAATGCTTGCTAAAGCTGCATGTTTCATTTTTGAAATATGTCAGCTTAACGGGAAAATCAATTTCCTGAAAAGGAAACCTTTTGGAGGATGTTTACAACATCCTGACGGTTTTTTCGTACCAAAACTAGCAAACAAGGTTTGCAGGTTATTCGATCCATGTTTGGATTGAAGCAAGCATTAAGTTCTTGGAATTGTCGTTTTGATGTAATCATAATGGTTTATGATTTAATTCAAAACGAAATGATTCTTATGTATATAAGAGGGTTAGTGGGAGCGCACTGACAGTGGCTGTCCTACAATAATGATAATACGTCATTTCTTGGAAATGATATTCCCATAAAAACAATCAGTGAAAGCTTGGCTTTCGAGAAAATTCTCCGAGAAACAGTACATTGAAAAATGTACGCGACCTGGTGTCTCATACGCTTTGAGCATATGGATTCACAAACAGGTCAATGCAAGTGATAGTCACTGGATTGATGTTAAGAACATCCGTTAGTATCTTAGAGAACTAAGGATGCTATCTTAGTCTATGGAGAAGGAGAACTTGAAGTGACTGGGATCACTCTAGCAAGTTTCCTAAAATCGATAAAGACGACTAAAAGTCACAAACGGTACTATACAGTTTGAATAACGGTACAGTGAGCTGGAAATCTTCCAAGCAAGATACTGTTACCGTATAAACAACAAATACGGGTTATTGCTGCAGCTGAGGCGGCAATAGAAGATATTTGGGTTGATAATAAATCTAATTAGATTAGATATAGTTTAGTTAGCAGCTAAGCTAGGCGCCAGCACAGTCATATAAAGAATTAATGGTCTCATCAACGATCCAGATACATACTTCGATATTCATCTGATTCGTTCAGATCATACATCGTGGCGATGTGATGATCGTATAAATCGCATCAGATGATAATCATGCAAATCCGCTGACGAAAGCCTTTTCTCAGCAGTTTGAGCCAACTGTACATAGTTCGGGTATCAAGCACTCGAGTGACTGGCTATAGGCCAAGTGGGAGATTGTTGGACAATTATGACCCATAGCGTCACTATTTGTATAGATCATGGTGTTGTTGTACAAATTAACTATGTGACAAAGGAGATTGCTCTCTTATCATTTGTGATTAGATCACCTAGATATATAAATGATAGGAGGTCCCTATGATTTTGGATTGAGAATGATATGAGACAGTATCAATCCACGAAGGATAAATCATTAAATATCCATAGTCAGAGTATTATCGAGATTGGACATCGATAAATACGTAAAAGACTAGTATTACACTTGTGCGCGTTGTGAGGACACAACGACATAGTTCTCATATATTTGGGTATAGGATACTCATGCAAGTGTAATAGGAGGTTGTGTTTTACTGATGGTACGAGAAACAGCTTCGCTCTGGATAGACCCCCTCAGAATTCCATTGGTAGTATGACTATGTGTCTATGGAAGTCCGAAATCAGGGTAGGTGTATTTGGTCTTAACCTGAGACTTGCACCGCTAATACTTGCGACAATCAATATACTTTGGTTGCGGTCGTCCAGGGCTTTAACAGGTTCTGTGTACGCCAATACTGGGTATATTGAGAATCGTAGTGTGTTGGGTGTGATGTCAAGACGGAAGTGTCACTCCAGTCATATGGAGATGATGGTCACGTAGGATACGGGACTGGTTCTCTTAAATGCTGCAGCTATCGGGATAAAATGACAAGGTCAGGTTTATCCGATTATAGAGACTAGTCACCAGACATCCGACATGTGCTTCGTACGGGGTAGAAAAAATTCCAGCCCCAGGCCTAGCAAGTGATCATCCGATACTGGACAGAAATACGCAATACTACGTATACTACGCCTGATATAGATCATTTATTCCTGTAAGGATATTTCCGGAGAATTTGGTAGGCATGGCGCTTTGCTAGAGGCCAACCTTGTCTTGTAAATCGGTAAAACGTAGTACTTGGTACTTACGTGTTCGGATAGTCCGACGATCGAATTTACTACCAACATATCCGGGGATCTCATGGGTCGCTTCCCAAAGATTCACCGATGACGTATGACTCGCACTCTAAATTAATCTTGGATTAATTAGAAGAGAGAGAAAATTAATCTGGGATTAATTGAGGAGATATTTTTTCTGGGATAAAATATCATTTAAATAGAGATAACGATTAATTTGGAATTAATCGATTAATTAATATATTTGATTTATTAAACGAAATTAGATTTCGACGCGAAATTAAAATTAGATTTTAATTGGGGCGAACGAGTTAATTTAGAATTAATTCGTTAGCGATGTGAATAGTGATTTCACTAGGCGTAATCATTTAATTACGACGCAACGAAAAATTTGCTAATTTGGAATTAGCGAACCCGAGCCCGGGATTGTTTGCGAGCGCATTCGCATTTTGAATTCGAGTACGGCACGCAAGTCAAATCAAGCGTCAAATCACTAGTCGCATCTAGCGTCACATCAAGCGTCAAATCATGTCACTTTGAGTGATGTGACCATTGATTGATTGATGGTAGTTGTTGGAGTTGTTGGAAACCTTTTACCATTTGACTTTTTGAAAGCCAAAAAGGTGGTAAATGATTTATTATTTTTTGGAAAATATAAATGTGTATTAGATACACATTTTACCTAACAACACACAATCTCTCCTTCTCTCTTTCTCTCTACATCTCACGCCCATGGAAGGGCAAGAACTTCACTGGTTGTAGATGGGCAGAAACCGTGAGTTAGGGAAGCAAAAGTGGGATTTTGTGGCAAAATCACAAGTGCTAGCACACTTACGAGACATGTGAAGGTGATAGGGAAGTCCACAATGAGCCGGGAATCAAATGACGAAGCTTGGAGCTTGGTTTCTTGTTGATTGAAGGGCGAAAACAGTGAGGACATTCAGCTCACTGCCGAATGCAGTCCAAGGCAAAAAATGGTTTTTTGTTCGTCGTCGCGTCGTTCAACCGATCGATGTGAGTATTCCGCAACTTCTTCGATTTGTATTCACACATATTTCATGCTTATTATTGATCTTGGGACCTTAATAGAAACCAACACTTGGAACACTCTAGCCACCAAATTCCTTGCAAAGTACTTTCCACCAGCCAGAACTGCAAAGTTGAGGAATGACATCACATCTTTTGTACAACAAGATTCAGAATCCCTTTGCGAAGCTTGGAAAAGATTCAAAGATTTACTCCGGAAATGTCCTCATCATGAGATCACAAAGTGGCTACAAGTCCAAACCTTCTACAATGGACTTTCTGGAATAATGAGAACCACAATTGATACTGCTGATGGAGGAGCTTTGATGGCAAAAGGAGAAGATCAGACCTGGGACTTAATTGAAGAAATGGCCAACAAAAATTTTGTATGGCCAACAGAAAGAAGCATGATCCAAAGAATTGCAGGAATTTATGAAGTTGGAGCCAACACAGTAATAAACTCCAAGCTGGATATGATATACAAATGTCTAGAAACACTTAGCACGCAAGTTGTGAACATCGCTGTTGTGAACATCGCTGGAACCACAAGTTCACCGTATGAAGGAGCACCAGAACCAATTCAACATAAAGAAACAGTGAACTATGTTAACAATTTCAACAGACAGGGGAATAATCCATATTCCAACACCTACAACCCAGGGTGGAGGAATCATCCCAAATTTTCATGGAGCAACAATTCATGGAAAATGAACAACCCACCACCCGGATTCCAGCAACAGAACAAAGAACAGGAGCATGAAAAAGAATCAGGAATAATAGAAATGCTGGTCCAGTTGAAGAAGCAAGAAGCAAAATATGATGCTTTAGCAGCTATGGTTCAAAATCAAGTAGCATTGAATCAAAGCCATTCAGCCTCTATTAAAGCACTGGAAAATCAAATGGGACAACTAGCCAATGCTCAGAGTTACAAACCGCCAGGTACCCTTCCTAGCAACACTGAAACAAATCCAAGGAACATGGGAAAGAAGCAATGTCATGCCATCATGTTAAAAAGCGGTACTGAACAAAGATATTGGAATCAAGGCAACAATTGAAGATATTCCCAAAGAAACAAAGCAACAGATGGAGGAAAAAGAAGCAAAGGAAAAAGAACAGATCACTCCACCTCCACCTTTTCCTTAGCGTCTTCAGAAAAATAAAATGGACAAGCAGTTTGCTCGTTTCCTGGAGGTGTTCAAAAAGCTGCATATCAACATTCCATTTGCAGAAGCGTTGGAACAAATGCCCAGCTATGCCAAATTTATGAAAGACATTCTTTCACGAAAGCGCAGATTGGGAGATTACGAGACAGTAGCATTGACAGAAGAATGCAGTGCCATCATTCAGAGAAAACTTCCTCCAAAGTTGAAAGATCCTGGCAGTTTCACTGTACCTTGCACCATAGGAGAACATGACTTTGGTAAGGCTTCATGTGATTTAGGTGCAATTGTTAACTTGATGCCTTTTTCTATTTTCAGGAAACTGCAAATTGGAGAAACAATGCCCACTTCAGTCTCTCTACAACTTGCTGATAGAACGCTCGTATTTCCAAGAGGCGTAGTTGAGGATGTGATGGTCAAGGTTGACAAATTCATTTTCCCAGCAGATTTTATTGTCCTTGATATGGAGGAAGACGCAGACGTGCCAATTATCATTGGGAGACCATTTTTGGCTACAGGTCGAACCATTATTGATGTACAAAAAAGAGAATTAACCACGAGGGTACAGGACCAAAAAGTATCATTCAATGTTTTCAAGGCCATGAATTTCCCAGATGATGAAAAAAAGGATGAATGTTTCAGACTTGATGTGATACACAGTACCATTCAGAACTCCAATACAATGCAAATTTCTATTGACAAACTTAAAACATGTCAATTATCTGTGGAGCCTGAAGATAAAGCGTCTTTTGCACTGAAAAAGCCAATTCTTGAACTACAAGCAACAAAAGAGAAAAAGTTCCACCAGCTCAACGAATTGGAGGAATTTCATAATCAGCCTTTTGAGGATGCCAAATTGTACCAAGAAAAGGCCAAGAAGAGAAGATGAGAAGTTAGTGCGCATACAACTGGAACCAGGGCAGAAGGTACTGTTAAACAAATCAAGGGTGAAATTCTTCCCATGGAAGCCAAAATCACGGTGGTCAGGTCCATTTGTGATCACCAAAGTCTTACCAGACAGAGCCGTTGAGATACATGATCCAGACTCCAATAAAACTTTCAAGGTTAAAAACAAGCGTGTTAAGCACTACTGGGAGAATCATTTGAGCGACAAAAAGAAAGTGTCACACTTTCAGATCCAGCATAAACGTTCGACCAGTCACGTCTAGCTGACGACTTTAAACTTAGCGCTCGCAGGGAGGCAACCCATGCAATTTTTGTATATATTGTGATTTGGTGTGATTTAATTTAGTGTGTTTAGTTTTTGCATATTAAATCATTTCAGGATGGAAGAAATTCTAGCAAATCTTCACAAGCAATTTCCTTCTCTCCCTCAAAACTCTCTGATGAAAGTCTACAAAGCTCGCTTGGAACGGATGAGGTTACTGATGATCAAAGGTATTCCTACTGACATTCGTTGGATTATTGAAGCACGGGTCCGATTGGCAGGTGAGTCTTCTGACTATTTTATTTCACATCTGCCTGGTTTAGGAAGAAGCACATATGCTAAAAAGAGAAGAGCCAAAAGAATGTGTGTTTGTTATAAATGTGCTCGCATGTTTTGTAATACTCGTTGTCGTTCTTTAGGAATGGTGTCCGATAACCGCGAAGATAAGATTAATTTCATTAGGGATGGCTTGAGTAAGGAGTCTTTGGATGACATATCTAAAAATCTTGAGAAGCATCCCAGTGGATATGTGTATCATGAAATTCGCATGTTATATGCACAATTCCAAAAGGAAAGACAACTGTTAAGTCTCGGGAATCTGACTCAAAAATACCCTGTTTGCCAGTTTATAAGAAAATTGGATGGGAAGCTTGTCCCTGACGCATAGACGTCAATCAAGCCGCTATTTTCTTGTACATATTATATCTTTTTGTCTTTTCCTAATAATTGTAAATTATTTTGTTGTTTTCTTTTATTTTCTCCGACAGGATCCAGACCTTTTTTACTATCACGATTTATTTTACTATTTTGCTACTAATCGTCCTTTGGAAGATACTTGTGCTATTTTTAATCACCCTTTTTAGGTATTATAAATTCAACTCATCATTGAAGACATCCAGAGTAAAACATGGAAGCCACTTCAAGAAGACGAGTTGAAAACATCTGTGTGTTTTGCGGTAGTAGTGTTGGTACTAAACCACAATATGTAGAAGCAGCACAAGAATTAGGTCGAGTCTTAGCTGCAAGAAATATGCACTTAGTATATGGCGGAGGCAACCTTGGACTAGTGGGGATCGTTTCAAAGGCAGTACAGGAAGGAGGCAGTCACGTTTTGGGAATCGTCCCAAAACCCTTGGCAGAAGCAAATCTTATTGAACCATCAAACGGAGAGGAACTGATTTTGCCAGGTATGTCTGAACGATTGGTAGAAATGATTAACCGTGCTGATGCTTTTATTGCTTTGCCAGGTGGCTTGGGTACATTAGAGGAAATTTTTATAGTGCTATCTTGGGCGAACTTGAACATACACCAGAAACTAATTGGGCTGTTTAACGTTGATGGATTTTATGATTTTCTTTGTGTGTTTCTTGATGATGCCGGAAGAAATGGGTTCGTGTCAAAACCTTTGAAAGAACTACTCTTTACTGCCAGAACTGCTCCGGATTTAATTGACCAACTCTAAGCTTATGAACCACAAGTTGACCCTATCCTTTCAAAGATAAATTGGTCCGAGGACGATCGTGGTAAGAGGCGTAGGATTAATCTGGATCTTAACCTATAATTTCCTGTAGAATTTCACATAACCATGTATTATCTTCTAAACTCTTCTTCTACTGTTTAAGACATTGGGGACAATGTCTCATTTAGGTTTGGTGGAGGGAATCAGTTGATCAGTACTTTGTTTTTAGTTTGTGTGTTGTTTTTATTTTTAGTCCAAAATTTTTCAAAAAATACAAAAAACAATTGAAAAATTTTCAAAAATTACAAAAAATATTTTGTATTTTTGTATTTTTTTATTTTGACTAAAAGGGTGAAATTGGTAAGGGATAGCTGAGTAAGGAGTTTCCACTCCTGAGACGTATCTCAAACCTATTTCGGAACAAGTTAATTTTTGTTTATTTCATTTTAAATTATTTAATTTGTAAATTCTCCATAAAACGGACTAAAATGGATCTTCATATGTTTAGTTAGCAGATATTATCAACATACATAATAACATACAGACATGAGCTAAAATTGAAAAGTTTGTAATATTCAGTGCTCTAGTTTAATTGGAGGAAGCATCTCAAAAAGTGAGGGAGTAAAAAAAAAAAAAACATCTGAGATCCGAGTTATTATGTCTGTAAGGGTGTTTTAACACCTAGTGCCCTAAAACCACCTGGTTTGGGATTCACTGGCCCAAAGCTCGCTACATGGGTCAAGGATGTTGCAAAATATATATATATATCTAAAGTCTGAGTAATTAAGCCCGTAGGGGTGTCTTAACACCTGGTGCCCTAAAGCCAACTGGTTTGGGAGCCACCGACCCAACACTCGCTACATAGACGGAAGATATTGTATATAAATAAAAGATAAAAAAAATCAGAAAAATCAGAAAAATTATTCCATTGCTACAAAAAGGTGTGAATTCTGATAAAACTTTAGAACAAAAATATTACTCTCTTATCAACTGTACTTATGACTGTTGTGGGCAAAAATGAGTTGTTTAATATTTTGTTGACTGTGTATATGGAGAATGGTAAAAATAATCGGAGAATTTACTTATTCGATAATTTAGAATGAAACAAAAAAACTATTGACTTGGAGTAGAAGTTTCACCTGATTAGTCACTAACTTCTTTATTCTCTTTTCTCTTGTCTTTTTTCTTTTGTGTGCATTAGTTTTATTATATTTTTACTTTTGTAAAACGTTTGTGGGTATAGTTGCTGTAATCCCTCACGAGACTATAACTAGTCCACTAGGGACACCTAGGGGTTTAAAGGCTTGTTGCATATGCTAAATGCAACCGTGATCCCTACGAAAGTGGCTTAGTTTAATTTTAATTTTTCTTGTATTTTATTTTATTTTTTTGCTCGAGGACTAGCAAAATTTTAGGTTTGGGGGTGTGATGAGCGGAAAATATATCAATATTTACCGCCCATTTTACTTAATATTTTGTTTAGTTTCTCGGGTTTGATGAACGTTTTGATGTGTTTTAATTTATTTTGCAGATAAAATAATATTGGGACACAATGAAATCATTTAGGATGAAATGTGGGTCAAATAAGGGCAAAAATTGGACTTGACATATATTTTGGAGATTGGAAACTTGAAAGGGCGTTTCAACGAAGTGCAGTTTTGGAAATTCCAGTTTTGCACATCTGCCGTATTTTGGGCATAACTTTTTACTCCGTTATCAGATTGAACTAATTCAAGTGCCAGATTAAAGAAGACTCAAAGATCTACAACTTGGAAAGACAAAATATTTTCGAATTCTGAATATTTCATGACCGAAATTGATAAACCATCCATAAGTGTGTTGTGTGTAATTATTAAAGTCATTTTCAATCATTTTCAATGCAAAAAAATAAATTAATAAATAAATAATAAAATCATCAAATCATCACCAAACATGATAAGCAATTAGTGGAGCAATTAATAATGGATTTGGTGGAGTAATTAGTGGAGAAATTAATATTGGATTTGGTGGAGAATTTGATGGATGATTTGATGGATGCAAAATTTTTCCTATAAATACCAAGCCATTTCATTTGTAAAATTCATACTTTCTTATAAGGAATTCCTTAAGAATAATAAGAAGATTGTATCTTGTTTGTTTATTTACAGCTTTCAGTAATTAATTTCTGCTTTCGCACTTTCTTTTCTTTACTTTTCAGTTTTTACTTTCCGCAATTTACTTTTACGCACAATATTTTTCTTTCTTTAATTTTCAGTTTTTACTTTTCAGTAATGAGGAGGTAACTCCCCTTTGCTGGGGTAAAAGGTAAAACTTTTATTACTAATATTTAGATTAATCTCCCTTAATAATAATATATAAACTAGTTAAAACCTGACTTAACGAGGATACCGCCATATTGGTCGGTTGGTAATTATTTAAATTGGTTTTAACCTGACTAAACTAGATACCGCCTGATTGGTCGGTTGGTAATTAATTATTAATTTGACTTAATCTGGATACCGCCTATATGGCTGGTTGGTAATTATCATGCAAAGTTAATATATTATATTAAGGGAGATATCTAAAATAGAAGTAATAAAAGTGGATCCTTTTACCTCAGCATTTTATTTTATTGTACTTTTACTTTATTTACTTTTCAGCAATTTACTTTCAGCATTTACTTTTCAGCAATTTACTTTCATCAATTTACTTTCAGCATTTACTTTTTAGCATTTACTTTTCAGCAATTTACTTTCAGCAATTTACTTTCAGCATTTACTTTTCAGTAATTTACTTTCAGCATTTACTTTTCAGCATTTAATTTTCAGTATTTAATTTCCGCATTTACTTTCCGTCATTTACTTTTCAGCAATTTACTTATCAGCATTTTTACTTTATGTATTTTACTTTGAAGTCTTTACTAGCCCTAGTTATGTGTTAGTTATCTGGGGTTGTGATGAATTCTAATATCACTGATTTATAAGGGGTTATTTTATAGTTTGGGTAATTTAATGGTTTACTTATTAAGTCTTAGGCTTAATTCTTCTTGTTGTCTAATCACCAATAAGATTGATGTGGTAAATCTAAAATGAACTAGACATAGGGATTTTAGGTTTCAGCCTTAGAATTAATAGCCCACGATCTTCCTTGAGGATAGATAACCCTTTAATAGATTTCCTTACAGGATAAACATATACTTGTCGGGCGGGGGTAGCCATAATTGGAACTTAAACTTAATGAATCCAGATAATTTGGTTGACATAGATATATGGTTCAATTGGGTTAAACTGGGTATTTGCGTCTGACCATCGACATAGGCTTTTGCATAATTTCGTGTTCCAGGTTAGTAAACTGATTTATTACACAAACATAAAATAATCACTTCATCTTTTAAAAGATTTTAGAATGATTCACAACACTAGATCTTTGTGTCTTTTGTTATTTTCCTTAGTATTTTCTTTTTTCTTTTTATTTATTTATTTATTTTGCAAAACTACAATCAAGCAATCATTCTCTTCACCCTCAATTAGATATTTGTAAATAAATAGATTCAATAATTAATAACAACAGTAGGAATTAAGTCCTCGTGGGATCGATATTTTTATACTACTTGAACGATACGTGCGATTGCATTATACGTGTGTGTTTACGCCGGTCAATCCTCTATTCGAAGGAAATGTGTGAAGGCTACCTTTACCACGATGTTTTGTCGCGCCTTTAATTATGTCATTTACCCTTTGCATATCATTGATTTATTTACGCATGCATTGCATTCTTGTGTGTATAGGCTAACAAGGGTGGATTAAAGGTCCTCTATTCGAGGGAAATGCCTAAAGGCTACATTTTCCACGATGTTTTGCCGCGCCGGACGAAGTGCACTCGATTGAATGTGAAATGTGTTCCATCGGGCACACGAGGTCCTACATTATGTATTTGTTTTTCCATATATGTGTTTGTGTCATTTCAGATGCCATTTTGGCAATCTCGTTCGAACGCCTTTCCAAATGCTACACTAACGTATGCATCCTTCCTCATTCCATTCAAACGCGTTTACGAACGCTACACGAACGCGTGCATTCTGTCTTATTTTCATTTACGAATGCTACTCGAATGCTTGCATTCTGTTTACCATTCGAACGCATTTACGGACGATACTCGAACGCACATGTATTTTATTGTATCATGCATCAGGTCTCATCCCGTTCGAACGCGTTATCAAACGCTACTCGAGCGCTTGCATTCTGTTTACCGTTCGAACGCGTTTACGAACGCTACACGAACGCGCACACACTGGACAGATTCCTTCATCAAGTCTCATACATGTTTGTTCCCTTAGTCATTCCCTTCCCCATCATATGCTTAGTTAGCTCTCTTCAATATTTTTGCCCTTACCGTTATTGTTTATTTATATTTTCCGCATTTATTCGATATGCTCATGAGATTGTGTGCTCGCTTTTTATTATCAGTGTCTTTATAGTTGTTATTAGTTACATTATTGCACTTTATTGCTTAATACGTTCATGAATTATGTATTTTGCCTTCATTTCTTTCATTTACGATTATGGGTGTGAAAACTTGCATGTTGCTTAAATTATCTGGAAACATATGTTGCATGAGATTTGGTTGTACGATACGACGGGTTGGTTCGCTTTGAACCAATATCCACCCGCACATCATGCGTACACGAATTAACCATAGTTTTGCTGATTTCCTTTTTAATTTTCTGTGGTCTCATCTATTGTCTGTAACATCCCCCTCCTCGGAGAATAGTACCGGCAAGGAATAGGCAGTCTTTTCCCCCCTGAGCCTCTGACTATATGGCTATGATTAACTCTACTAATCTTATTTCAAATAGAATCAAGGCATTCAGAAGTTGATGGGAAGTCATCTCACTTCCTCACCCAAAATTTCTTAGGAGTCTCATTCACTTGAGAACTCATAGTCAGTAGTTCTTGTTTCTTACTAATGAGTTGAGTCTGTTTAGCTAGTGTAGAAACTTGAAAAGCTAGATTTGAAGAATCAAATCTAGGTGAAATATTCTTAGGCCTTTTCTTTTGTTTGTGCAATATGAAGCATTTAGGTCTAATATGTCATGCCCTGCGACAATGATGAAAAATAGGCTTAAAACTTGGACGAGAGTGAGGTTTACTTACCACACCTCTAGATTGAGGTTGGATCATAGGATGAAGAACGAAAAAGGGGATCATGTAATGACCGGTGATCTCGATGACCGATGATCTCGACTACTATTTCATTTTGGGATGAATGTTACCTAATATCAATTATGTTTAAACATATATACACTCATGAAATGACCTGGGAGATAATCGATAAATTTTTTTAGATCCCGATATGGGAGGATACGATGTTCCATTCCGGACAGCCCATGGTATTTGGGCTATATCGTTTTCATACGAACTGCGATTCTTATGAACTATATATCATCGGAAAGCTAAGACCGAGACTCAAAAGTTCACATCGAATATTTTTCCGAATTTGAACCCGACATAGGTCAAAAATCATGATTTTCATAACTACTATAGTAATTTGGAGAATGGACTAGAAATGAGACATGTGGAAAAATCTCAACCACTCTTTTTTATCACAAAAAAAATCAGACACCTTGCCTATAAATAAGGCAATATTGATTCATCCCTTGAGAAGTCAAAAACGTGAGCTTAGGATTGAGGGCAAAATTTTAAAAATTTTCTCCATTTCCATAGAAATAATGAAGGAATGGTGATGAGCTCTCAAGTTTTCTTGGTCAAGTTATTGCAGGAACCATAAATTCCTTCGGCAATATGAAGTTATAAACTTCTCAGCGTTTAGATAAGATTGAAAATTTCATTAAAGAAGAAACGAAAAGTATATAAGCAATGACCTGAATCAAGTAGTTGGAGTTGACATTAATAGTAAGGAATAACATCTTGAGAGTTAGAATGTTGGGAAAACCTCGAAGATGAGCCTGGAGTATGTACAGAGCTTGACTATAAGATACTAGTCCCTCAGATCGGTAGAGATTAAAGAACGTAAAGGAATGAGCTATTAGTGGTTAAAAACTAATAGAAAATAAATAAGACAGATAGCAGTAAAGTTAAGAATATTAATGCCAAGTTCAGGTTGAGCATGTAGATTTTACTAGGAATAAGGATTGTCCTTAATCCTGAGCTATGGTATAACATGAAGAAACTTAACAATTGAAAGTATTATCACCTCTAATAATGAGTAGACACTAGATGAGAAGGGAAAGAAGAAAGAGATAGAAAAATTTAAGCTATACTTGAAGTTGGTTTAAATAAAATTATCGGTTGAGGTAACAAGAACAGTAGTGATACATTAAGAGAAAAGAGTAACATGAGCCTAAGTGACATTTAAAATTAGTGTTATTATAGCAAATAATATAAAGGCTAAAAGAAATGATTCAGTTTGAATGGTTGTGGATATGCCCCTATTAATATAAACATATTGAATTCGGGAAGTACTTTACAAGTTAAGTGTAGGTACCAATTCGAAGGAAACCTAAGCTTAGATCATGAGGAATTGAGTATATCTAATACACCCTGCAAGACATTATATAGTATGAAACACGAGATATATAGAATTTTATGAATGATACCATTCATTAAAAAGTTTAGAGATATGGCACAAACCCCTAGAGTTGAGCATTTATTTACAAGAATCAAATGAAGTAGATCGAGGTAAGAGATTCTCAAATGTCTTAGTATCAAGTTCTTAAGCAAAATAGTAGAAAAATAGTAAAGGGAAATAAGAGCAGCAGAGGTCAGACACCTTCAAACCAAATTCAGCCTAAACAGTTTAGCATCAAAAAGGATTCGAGGATGAATCATATTTAATAGGGGAGAATTTGTAACGACCGGTAATCTCGATGACCAGTGATCTCGATGTTGGGGTTTTAGCGCGAGCGCAGTAGAAGCTCGCGGTTCGGGCGAAATCGTAACTTTAAAACTTTTAAAAATACCAAATAAATTATTCAACATCCAATATGAATAATTCATTCATATTTCACCTAAAAATATTTATTCGATATCAAATAACGACATAAATAGGTTAGAAACATCACAAAAAGTTTACGAAACGTTTTTCCGCAAAATGGCATAAAACACGTTTTTGTCCGAACCGACCAACCAATACACATGAGGGCTGCCCAGGTCAGCCCCAATAGTACTTGGGAAGTTCATGGGCTGCCCAAACAGTGACCAATTCACTGTTTCGCTAGCAGACACCCGGTAAGCCCGAAACTCACCCGGTAACGCCGTTTTTCACCGTTTTCGCATATTTCAACTCCAAAACAATTCTTGGCAATTGTTCCAATGCCCAAAACACATCCAATACATTTATATAACATACTTTTCATCACCAAAAACACATAATTTTTAGATATGATTTGGTAACTAAAAATATCATTTTTCATGCTTTAAATCCAATTTTCTCAACATTAATCATATTAATACTTACACCAACCAAAGTCACCACAAATGAAGAACTCAAGAAAAGTTATAGGAGTTACAAGAGTGTTCATATCACTCTAGAATGGCAACAAATCATCAAATGATAAAATTGAACTAATATTACAATAATATTATTCAATCTAACTTCACACATGCATGAAGCCTCCAAATCCATACTCCAAATCAAAAAGCCCCAAAATATAAGAAAGGAATAAACCCTAGAAAAATTCTAGATGTTCAAGAACAAGAAACAAGCTTTCTAAGTTTAAGATTATTGAAGATTACCTCCAAATCTTGTAATATCCTTAAACTTTTTTCTTGAATTTCTTGACTTTCTTCCTTGACTCTTCAAGAATATTTTGGGATCTTTTCTTATGGAGGTATTCGGCCGTGGGAGCTTGATTAAAGAGAAAACAAAATTTTTCAACTTTAAATAGTGAGGATAACTGACTTTAGGGGTAGGAATAAGGGTATTTTGGTCATTTGGTCAATTAATCTAATTAATTAATAATAATAAGCTTTAAGTTAACAAATTCAATTTTTAAACTTTAAGCTTAATAGAATCATGCTACATTTAATCAATAATAATCAAATATATTGCATAACAATTATGTAATATTGATATAATTTAATTTTCTAGATATTTAATATTTAAATACCTAAATAATAAATTAATGTGATTATTATTATATATGTATTTTTATTTAATAACAAATACATATATTAATGGCATGTGTCAAAATCTCATTTGACAATTAATTAATATGTATCAAATCAAATTTTGTATCAAATACAAATACACATTAATTATTAATTGACCAAAATGTCCCCAATGCATGTATGTTCATGTAACCGTTTAAACGACTCGAATTAACTCATTTAATTCGTTGAAGTATTATGAATAATCTTTATTATTCATAACGCGTTGCACAAGTGCTCAACGAGTACACTTCATATTTTGGGACTCTCTAAGTTTAGGTTTATCCGTCACGAAATCTAATTTCATGTCAATAATTCACCCACTCATAAATTATGATGACCACATATAATCTCGCTAAACTATGCAAGTCGAGGTCATTGCATACGTATAATCCCTCTGTCACTGGCTATCAATATTATACCGGGGATATATATAAGAATGTCAAATCCTTAAGGTATAATATAGTTGACTTTCAAATTTACGATCTCTAAATAACACTCAGAACTCGCTTCCGAAGTATACCACAACCATGGATTTACTAGATCGCAAATACGTACCTGATACCTATACCTTATACATAAGACTGACGGATTCTATCTGATACTCATATGATGTCATGAGCATCAGTCCACACCCAACAAACAGGCAGAGGTCTGATCTAAATAGATCGGTGACGTGACTGTCATCAAAGTGTGGAGGATATCTCATTTATCCGCAGTAGTATCTCAAGTCGAAGGACCACTATGATACTCAACTTGAGAAGATTCCTATTGACGTTGGTGTACCATCTATTAGGAAATATTTAGTGAGTCATTCAATGTTTATCAAATAAACACTTACATGTCTATATGAGTCTCCCAAGACTCATGGTTCATTGGGATAAACCATCGAACCAAGTCTCGATCTACGATATGTATTGGTCTCAACGGATTTTACTAACCAACCCGTGTCAGTAAATCTTGCCCATGAACTTTATTTGAGAATATACAACTTATAGTGACACATCCCAATGTCAATTAAAACTACGTTGTAAATCATAGGCTCTTTGTCTAATATATACGTATCACTAAATCAGATTTAGTTTCAATCTAATCGTAATTAGATCGAATGAGTATATAAAAACAAGAAGTGCTACCATAAATAAATAATATTGTGGAAAAAGGAATTGTTCGTATTCATGAATCGGTCATAAATATGATCCGGATTGGCACTTTGAGCACCAAATCTAACACTCGACTACTATTTCATTCTGGGACGAATGTTTCCTAATATAAATTATGTTTGAACACTTATACACTCATGAAATAACCTGGGAGATAATCGGTAAATTCTTCGAGATCCTGATACGGGATGGTATGATGTTCCTCTCCGGGAAGCCTATCATATTTGGGTTGTAATGTTTTCATACGAACTTTGATTCTTATGACTTTTATATCGTCAAAAACCTAATACCGAGACTCACAACTTTCACATTGAACATTGTTCCGAATTCGAACCTGAAGTATGTCAAAAATCACGATTTCCATAACTACATAGTAATTTCGAGAATGGACTAGAAATGAGACACGTGGCAAAATCTCAACCACTCCTTTTATCACAAAAAATCAGCCACCTTGCCTATAAATAAGGCACTATTCATTCATCCCTTGAGAAGTAAAAAATGTGAGCTTAGGATTGAGGGGAAAATCTTCAAAATTTTCTCCATTTCCATAGAAATAATGAAGGACTGGTGATGAGCTCTCAAGTTTTCTTGGTCAAGTTATTGCGGAAACCACAAATTCCTTCGGCAATATGAAGTTATGCTTGCAGGACTTCAAATCTATGAGTGGACACTACTTTTGATTTACACTATTTTAATTAAAGACTTATTTTTACGCACCTATGGCGTTAGTTGATTTTTATTACATTTATTTCATGTAAGATCATATTTTAAGAGACGTTTTAGAAATAGATATTTTCAAAGTATGGATTTATTTTTTTGAGGCATAAGGTAAAAACCCACCTCAGTATGTAACTTGATATAGACATGGAATTGACGGATGATATGTGCACATGTAGAGGACTGGGGGGACGGTGATATGTAACGCCCTCAGATCCTAGTTCAAGACTAGGGATGGTATGTGCCTCTAGATCCTAGATTCAAAGCTTGGAGGGTAGCATAGATTTGCACCCCCAATTCTAGTTCAATGGTTTGGGGACAGGGATACGTAATGCTCCAAGACCACTAGTTTCGGGGATAGGTAGTGGCATGCTTTGGGGAACGGCGATATGTATCTCCCTAATATCATGGATTTGCACTCTTGGCTCTAGTTAGGCGTATAGGGGGACAGCGATATGTAATGCCTCCATGCGCTAGGTTTTTTAGAGATAGTTTTCAGAAATAGATATTTCAGAAATAATTTTCAGAAACAGATCTTTCAGATACAGATTTTCAGAACCATATTTTCACAAGCTGATTTCAGAAATTTTTTCCAGAAAATGATGTTGTTTTCAATTAATAGAAGAGATTTCAGGAAAGATGATTTGAGATAATTTTGATTTTAGAACTATGGATTTTTCAAAAGCACTTTTAGTACCTACTTTTAAACTGTCCACTCACTTAGATCGTTCAATAATCTAACCCCATCACTCCCAGTTTCTCTATTTTGCAGGTATTCCCAGAGGACGAGCTCAGAAGGATGGATATTGATGGCATTCACTAGGGAGTTTGTCCACCAGGAAAAATCAAAGACAAAGTCCAGTCTGGTCAGAGTCAGAGTCAAGAAATGACATGTAACATATATGTTATATAGTAAAGATTTCTTATATATTGTATTATAGTGATCATTGTCAGAGTTGCAATGTGTATTAAAACAAAGTACTTAGTATTAAAAGTTTTATGCATTCATGGTTGTTGAGTTGGGAAATGGTCTCATGCATGAGTTTATATATGAGATAAGAATAGCAGTTGTCAGAAGTTAGAGGCTCAAGGGGATAGTACGATCTGTTCCCTATCGGTAGCATCTCCCAAATTGGGGATGTTACAGATCACAGGACTACAGTCAACAAGTTTCTTACCTAAGTCATATTTAAGAGGGATACATACTGTTTTTGATGATGACACCTTATCATATTTTTACTCAATGCTAATATCTAACATGCGGTCTAGTTTCTTAGTCCCATTAGAAAATACAGATATACTGGGTTCTAGCATTTTCAAGTTCTGCTTCTACGAATTTGACTTTATTAACTAGTCATTTATTCCTCACCTCAAGGTCATCAATAACTAAAAGGCTTTTGTCAAGCTTGGCCTAAGCGTCATTCTTTTCTAATTCCACTTCTTTCAGCCTCTTATTGACCTCAATGTTCGTCATCTTGATAGCATAGCTCTTATTAAATAATTTAGTATAATCTATATGAAGATCATCATCTTCTACAAAGTCATCGTGAGAGAATTCTGAAACAACATCTACATCACTAACATTATCCTCTCTCTCACCTATCACACTATCAGTAAATGCAATAAAATGATTTTCTTCTTAGGAGACTCATCATAAGTATAGCCACCTTCTGAATCAGTAAGTGAGGCTGTCATAACTTTCTTGCCCTTAGACTTTAGGTATGTGGGACATTCAGACCTAATATGCTCATACCCTTCACATTCATGACATTGGATACTGCGAGCTTTGTTATTCTTGTCCATTCTGGATTTCCTCTTACAACTACTAGTCTCTCTAGATTTGTCCTCCCTATCTATATCAGTACTACGACCACTTTTCTTCATCTTAAGAAATTTCTTGATTTTTTCTCAAACATGGCCATATCAGCATTGTGAACGTATCATCTTCATCATCATTAGATGACTCATTGGTAACTTTCATTACGATTTTCATCACTATGTTCTTTGCTAGGTGTAGTGATAAGTCCAAAAGGCATAACTAACCACTCATACAACCTATACTTGGTCATAAAAGTAGTTTTCCACTCATCTATGTTGGACAGTTATGACCCATAGCATCACTATTTTTACAGATCATGGTGTTGTTGTACAAATTAACTATTTGACAAAGGAAATTGCTCTCTTATCATTTGTGATTAGATCACCAAGATGTATAAATGATAGGAGGTCCTTATGATTAGTACCTGAATTGAGATGATATTAAACAGTATCAATCCACGAAGGTTTAATCATTAAATATCCCTAGTCAGAGTATTATCGAGATCGGACATCGATAATGCGTAAAAGACTAGTATTACTCTTGTGCGCGTTGTGAGGGCATAACGACATAGTTCTCATATATTTGGGTATAGGATACTCATGCAAGTGTAGTAGGAGGTTGTGTTTTACCGATGGTACGGAAAACAGCTTCGCTCTGGATAGACCCATCGGAATTCCATTGGTAGTATGACTATGTGTCTATGGAAGTCCGAAATCATGGTAGGTGTATTTGGTCTTAACCTGAGACTTGCACCGGTAATACTTGCGGCAATCAATATACTTTGGTTTTAGGTCTTCCAGGGCTTTAACAGGTTCTGTGTACGCCTCTGCTGGGTATATTGAGAATCGTAGTGTGTTGGGTGTGATGTCAAGACGGAAGTATCACTCCAGTCATAATGGAGATGATGGTCATATAGGATACGGAACTGGTTCTTTTATGTACTGCTGTCATCGGGATAAAATGACTAGGTCATGTTTATCCGATTATAGACACTAGTTACCAGAGATCTGATATGTGCTTCGTACGGGGCAGACACAATTCCAGCCCCAGGCCTAGCATGTGACATCTGATACTGGATCGAAATACGCAATACTACGTATATTACGCCTGATATAGATCGATTATTCCTGTAAGCATGTTTCTGGAGAATTGGGTAGGCATGGCGCTTTGCTAGAAGCCAACCTTATCTTGTAATTCGGTATAAACGTAGTACTAGGTACTTACGTGTTCGGATAGTCCGACGACCGTATTTACTGCCAACATATCCGGGGATCTCATGGGTCGCTTCCCGAAGATTCACCGATGACGTATGACTCGCACTTTAATTAATCTAGGATTAATTAGACGAGAGAGAAAATTAATCTAGGATTAATTGAGGAGATATTTTATCTGGGATAAAATATTAATTAAAGAGAGATAACGATTAATTTGGAATTAATCGATAAAATAATATATTTGATATATTATACGAAATTGGATTTCGACGCGGAATTAAAATTAGATTTTAATTCGGGCGAACGAGTTAATTTAGAATTAATTCGTTAGCGATGTGAATAGTGATTTCACTAGGCATAATCATTTAATTGCGTCGCAACGGAAAATTCGTTAATTTGGAATTAGCGAACCCAAGCCCGGGAGTGTTTGCGGAACCATTCGCATTTAGAATCGAAGTGGGACCCGCAAGTCACATCTAGTGTCGCATCAATCGTCAATCAAGTGATAGATGTCTTTCACTTTGAGTGATTGACACCATGTCACTATTCATGATTGATGGTGGTAGTTCGCAAGCTTTAATGCTTGACTTTTGGAAAGAGAAAATTTGTAATTAATTTTGGAAATTGAATTTGTGTATTAGATACACAAACCTACCACTCAACCAACAACACTCTCTCTTCCTCACTTCATCTCTCTCACACGCCCAAGGGGCTGAAATTCTCTTCTGTTTTCTGCCTCACTGCCGAGAATAAGGAGAAGTTCCAAGGTGATTTTTACGGTAAAAATCACCAAGTGCTAGCACACAATCGGACTCACGCGAAGGTGATAGGGAACCGCACATGTGAGCATGGAATTTCAACACAAAGCTTGGAGCTTGATGGAGATCCATGGACGAATTGGAGGAGCTAAAACTGCAGTTTGCCGTGACACCTAGGAGGGTTCAAAGGGCTTAAAAAGTTTTGTTCTTCGCCGCATCACCTCAACCGATCATTGTGAGTATTCCGCAACTCCTTTATGTATTCACATATGTTTCTTGCTTGTTATTCGATCCTCGTGACCATAGAAACTCCAACAATGGTATCAAAGCCAGGTTGAAAAAAGCATGAAACTTGATTTAGGGTTAAAATTGGGTAAAATGATTTTGAGCATGATTTGGTTGAATTGTTTGATTAAGTGTGCTTAAATCATGTTGAATTGAAGTTTGATTGGATCAATTTCAAGAAAAATGGTTTGGAACAATTTTCCCCAAAATTCTTAGCTTGGCCGAGAATGATGAGCCATATTTTGTCTTGGAATTTTTTATTTTTGATTCATTGGATGAGTTGGAATCATGTTGGGAATATGGATTTAATGTTGAATTGGATTTAATTGGATTGAAACCAAATCAGACATAAAATTACCCACAAAGCCGAGACTTGTAGCATGTTAAAATGGGTTTGATTTTTGTTAAAATGTGTTGGACATGTTTTAATGGTAATGAGCATGATCAATTAGGCTAATTAGTGTTTTGGAATTATTGATTTGGGTAATTAATTATGTTATACACTTTAGTTTAATTAAATATGAAATATGAAATTTTTGTGTTTAATTAAATGGGCTTAAATTGGATTTGGGCTTTAAAAGTTGTAAATGGGCTAATTGGGCTTGGTTGTACCAAGTTAGGTTTAGGTTAAATTGGTTGGATCCAATTGGGCCCAAAACCGTTTCCATAAAGTCCAAATGCGACTAATGGACCTTAATTATTTTAATTAGGCCTAATGGGCCTAAATTGATTTCTAGGCTTATGGGGTTACTCCTTGATTGGGCTTTGGTTTTTGGGTTTGACCCAAGTTGACCAAAATTCCATGCCTTAAGAAATTAATTAAAAGCCCATTGGACTTTAATTATATTAACATTGGATGTTAATCGGGCTTTGAGATCCGTGACGATTAAATTTGGAATTTAAGTTGTAAAGGTTCATTAATAAAGTGTAATATTTAATTTGGAATTAAATAGTGGATTAGTATTAAATGAAAATTAAATTGGATTTAATGTTGTAGTTTAATTTAATTCAAGAATTCGTAATTTGAGTACTTATTCGCAAAATGAGTTTGACTCGCGCAAAATCAAATCGTTGTTTGAACATTGGATGGTCATTAATTATCAGATTAATTAATTGGATTAGATTGATTGATAACATGCTTGTGTGAATACATGGTTGCGATGCATGAATAATGTATATCAGATGGATATTAGATGGGTGGGGCAATTTTAGAAATTGTTGTAATAAATTTAGAATTTATTAATTGGACCTGCGTGTCCAGCCTATTACCTCTTTGACTCTATGTATTTCTCTTCTCACCTATTCCCTTCAATCTAAAGGAGGTTTCTTTAGAAGTGTTATGTAACGGGTATAAGTAATACATGTGTTAGCGGGAGAGAGGAAATGGAGAGATTTGATCTAGGATCAATGTGTTAAGTATCCATCCGCATATCATTATTATTTATTTATATGCGCCTTATTATGTGTTTAGAATGCATGTTTAAGGGTGTATGATGATGATACCTTAACAAAGATAATAAATTGGTTGCCAATTTGCACGCGAAAAAAATCCTCACAAAATATTAAGCGTTTTTCCTTCCATTGAGTGATTATTACTCAAGATCCAAGACTGGCATTGGTTTGTTGGCCAAAGTCAAGGTCTTTGTCCGTCGAGGATGTGTTTGAATCACGAGAGCTTTGTTCCATATCGGTGTCTTGTCCAAGTTGTGGTTTGTTGGCCAAAGTCAAGACCATTTCTTGTCCATCGACATTGATTATGAAGCTTTCCATGGTCAATGGGTTCCGCTTAACTGGGATCACTAAGTTTGTTGTGCCAAAGCCAAGGCTTAGTTGATTCAGAGGAAAAAGGTTAGGCAATATATTGGATATATTGGCATATATAGGATATATGTTTCGGACTTGGATGTCCCCCTACTAGATCTAGGAACTGGATGGGATCCAATTGATCTTAGAGATCTACCTAGTTAATTATCATACAATTTGTTGGCCAAAGTCAAGATTGTGTGTTATTTAATGGGATCCTAGCCCACTAGGAAACACGGTTTCCCGAGTACTCAACAGAGGGTTAGAGGCTCGCCGAAAAATAGTGGGAGGCAAGTATTAAATTTGCAATATTCGTTTAATAACTTGCCATACGCGCTCAATACAAATATTTCGTCAATCAAGTGATAGATGTCTTTCACTTTGAGTGATTGACACCATGCCACTATTCATGATTGATGGTGGTAGTTCGAAAACTTTAATGCTTGACTTTTAGAAAGAGAAAATTTGTAATTAATTTTGTAAATTAAATTTGTGTATTAGATACAAAAACCTACCATTCAACCAAAAACACTCTCTCTTCCTCACTTCATCTTTCTCACACGCCCAAGGGGCTTAAATTCTCTTCTATTTTCTGCCTCACTGCCGAGAATAAGGAGAAGTTCCAAGGTGATTTTTGCGGTAAAAATCACCAAGTGCTAGCACACAATCGGACTCACGCGAAGGTGATAGGGAACCGCACATGTGAGCATGGAATTTCAACACAAAGCTTGGAGCTTGATGGAGATCCATGGCCGAATTGGAGGAGCTAAAACTGCAGTTTTCCGTGACACCTAGGAGGGTTCAAAGGGCTTAAAAAGTTTTGTTCTTCGCCGCATCACTGTAGGCATTGCATTTTTGCATGTGAAACCCGATGATGAGTCTCAGTTGGAGGCACTACTTTTTAGTCGAGGAAGTTGCGGGAAACGATCGTCGGAAGGGAACCGATATTTTGATTAATTCTTATTCGCTGGATTAGCTTCGGGTTCGCTTGTTGGACCTCCGTTTTAAAACACACGTCACAAATTGAATTTAAAAGTAATTAAAACATTTAAAACACATCAAATAAACCCTAAACCCTCACAGCAACTCCCTCAAATCAGTCCCCAGTGGAGTCGCCAGACTGTGGACAACAGGACCTGGGCGACGCTGGCTGTTCTAGGCTCGGGGGCCTAGTTGGCCCTTGAATAAAATGAAAAATGTGTCGCCTCTCGTGGTATATAGGATGGAAACCCGGACGTAAATTTCATAGCCGATTCCGAATGGACTTTAGTATGATCTGCACTCGGGATACAACTCCACGTACCACTTGAGTAAACGGCGCATATTTTGTTTTATGATGTTTTGATTTGTTTGTCATTCGTTACTTGAATTCCGCATGTTTTTCATTTGATATGTTCATGAGATGGTATTCAAGCATGATTAGTCATTTATTTTGCGTTGGGAATTTGCATTATGTTTAGTTTGTTCTTTACTTTCTGCATTATATAATTGAGGTATGCCATGAGATTATTGTATGACATTGTCGTTATAATGGTTTATTTTATGCATGCGAACTTAGGAGTAAATTATCCTTGGAAATCTATTGTTTAGGCTCGGTTGATTTATTGCACAAATTATATCATCACAAGTGGCATAAGTAAGGGACCATTCCGAACCCACGGTTTGAGGTCTTCCCTTGCGAGGGGTGAGTGCGGCCTTAAACCTTTGTCCCGGTTCACACCGGGTGGCGACTCCATGTTATTTCATACGTCCCGACTAGGCCCCCGAGCCTAGAACAGCCAGCGTCGCCCAGGTCCTGTTGTCCACAATCACCTCAACCGATCATTGTGAGTATTCCGCAACTCCTTTATGTATTCGTATATGTTTCTTGCTTGTTATTCGATCCTCGGGACCGTAGAAACTCCAACAATCTCCCTCTTTCATCCTAATCTGATGGTACCCACTCTTTAAATCAATTTTAGAGAACATACAAGCACCATGAAACTCATTTAACATATCATCAAGTCGATGAATAGGATAACGATACTTTACCGTGAAATTATTGATAGCTCATTTTCGCCAACTCTCATCCTTCTTTGGTACCAAAAGCACCGGTACTGCACATGGACTCGTGCTCTCTCACACATAGCCTTTGCTCAGCAACAATTCAATTTACCTTTGAAGTTCCTTTGTCTCATTTATGTTACTTCTATAAGTGGGTCGATTTGAAATGACTGCCCCCGGTACAAAGCCAATTTGGTGCTCTATCCCCTTAATAGGTGGTAACCTACTAGGGATGTCCATAGAAAATACGTTGCAAAGTCCTGTAATAAAGACAAAAAAAACTAGGGAGAAAATGGTTAGTGTTAATTTCTTCAATATTAAGGAATGACTCCTTATATACAAGTAAAATCATAAGGTGTTTCTTTTTAAACTGTCTCAACACTTCCTCAATTTTGGCAAAGAAGTTTGATTTCACTGTCCCCTCACAATCTTTCTCTTTCATCATTTTTTCCTCTTGGTTATTTCCCCATTTTTCCCTTAGGTGCACTCGATCCTACTCTCTCTGATTCCCTTGTAGCTATCAACCTCTTCTTTTAGCTTTACTTGGTAATCATACACTTGTTTCGGGTTCATGGAACAAATGCGACTTTCTTTCCATCTTTTTTAAAACTGTATCAATTCCTAAACCCATCGTAGATGACCTTTCTATCAAACTGTCAAGGTCGCCCTAACAACAAGTGTCCAATATGCATTGGAGCCACATCACACATCACATCCTCACTAAGTCACCCAATCTTGAAAGTAAGCAATACTTGCTTCATCACCTGTACTTCTCCATAATCATTCAACCATTGAAGTTTATAAGGACGTGGGTATTTAAGTGTAGGCAACTCTAATTTATGCACTAGGATAATGCTAGCAACGTTTGTGCAACTCCCAATGTCAATGATAAAACAACATAATTTTTTTTACTAAACACCTTGTATGGAAAATATTCTCCCTTTGTAGTTCCATGTTATCAACTTTTGCTTATGCACTCAAGGCATATCAAACAACAAGTAATTTACCTCCGTCCTCCAATTCTTCCTCACTATCTTCTACCAAACTCAGCATATCATCATCTACCTCACCGCCACTCTCATCATCAGTAATCACCTCACCACACTCAGACATAAGCATAACTCTTTTGTTTGAGCATTTTGAAGCGATATGGCATGATCCTAAGAACTTAAAGCACATAATATCACGATTTTCGCTAGGTAGGGTTTCGGTCTTAGGCTTTGGTTTATAGGCTGAATCTTCCTTTTACTTAGGCGGTTCAGACTGGAATCTATTGGCAGTTTCATGTCTTTTTTATTTCCTATTTCGACTTCCATGAATAACTAGGACCTAATTGGATTTGGAACTGTTTTCTTCTTCAACTGTCTTTCCACATTAATAGCCATGTTAACCATTTCTTCAAGATCTACATAGTGATGAAGCTCCACAATATTGGTAATTTCTCTATTCAAACCACTCATAAAATGTGCGAAAGTGGCTTTTTGATCTTCCTCAATGTCTGCCTTCATCGTAGCCTTCTCCATCTCTTTGTAATAGTCTTCAACACTCTTAAACCCTTAACTAAGCCCTTGAAGTTTCTGATGAAATTCTCTATAGTAAGGCTTGGAATAAACCTCTTCCCCATTACTGCTTTCAAATCATCCCACATAAAGATAAGTCGTTCTCTATTTCTCCTTTGATCAATAGCCAATTTTTCCCACCAATCAATAGAATACCCAGAACACTCCACTACTGCCAACTACACCTTTTTATTCTCCGAGTAATTATAGAAATTAAAGATTAGCTCCATTTTTTCCCACTCAAAGGAAGCATCAAAGTCACTCTTTATCTGAAATAAAGGTATTGTCAACTTAATCCTGCTCAAATCCATATCTACCTCATCATGCCAATGAGCACTTGTCCTACCCCTTCTAGTTTGTGTTGGGGTTAGGCGCAGCGGAAGAGCGCGGTTCAGGCGAAATAGTAACTTTAAAAATTTTAAACTTACCGAATAAATTATTCAATATCCCATATGAATAATTCATTCATATTTCACTTAAACATATTATATTTGTTATCAAATAACATTATAAATAATTTAGAAAATATCGCAAAACTTTTACGAAAATGTTTTTCCGCAAAATGGCATAAAACTTATTTTTTCCCAAACCGACCAACCTATACACATGGGGGATGCTCAGGTCAGCCCCAATAGTACTTGGGAAGTTCATGGGCAATTCACTGTTTGGACAGCCGTCACCTAGTAACGCTGTTTTTCACATTTTTCGTATATTTTCAATCTAAAATAATTTCCGGCAATTATTCTAATGCCCAATACACATCCAATAAATTTAAATAACATATATTTCATCACCAAATCCAGAATTTCCAGGTCTGACCAAGGAGCAAATATTATCATTTTTCATGCTTTAAATCCAATTTTCTCAACATTAATCATATTAATATTTATACCAAACAAAGCCACCACTAATGAAGAACTCAAGAACAATTCTATGAGTTACAAGAGTGGTCATAACACTCTAGAATGATACCAAGTCATCAAATGATAAAATTGAACTAATATTACATGAATATTACTCAATCTAACTTCACACATGCATGCATCCCCAAATCCATCCTCCAAATCAAAAAACCCCAAAATTTAATAAAGAAAGAAACCCTAGAAAAATTCTAGATACTCAAGAACAAGAAACAAAATTTCTAAGCTTAAGAATATTACAGAATACCTCAAAATCTCATAATTTCCTTAAGCTTTCTTCTTGATTTGATCACCTTCTCTCAAGTTTCTCTCAAGAAATATTTTGGGAGCTTTCTATGGAGAAGAATTTCGACCATGGCTTGTTATGAAAGAGGAAAAATAATTTTTCACTTTATATACTAGGGGTAACCTAACTTGGGGGTAATTTGATTATTTTGTAATTCATTTAATCAAATTAAAGAATCCAAATTTAATTTGATAACATTTATCTTTAATGTAAAAGTCAAACTTTTACACTTTAATCATTTCCAAAATTAAATATCAACTTAGATATTTTATATTTCAATTACTTTAATTATTTAACAATTAAATAATTAAATAATTCCTTAAATACAAATATCTAAATAAATAAATAAATATATATATATATATATATATATATATATTATATTTACTTTAAATAATCCAAATAAATATATTAATGATATATGTAAAATATCTGATTTGATAATTAATTAATATGTATTTAATAAAATCATATATTAAATACAAATACACATTAATTAGGAAATGATCAAAATGTCCATTATGTATGTATTTTTCGTTTAACCTTTAAACGATTCGAATTAACTCATTTAATCTGATAAAGTATTATGAATAATCTATATTATTCATAATGCATTGCCCAAGTACTCAACAAGTACACTTCATATTGTGGGACTCTCTAAGTTTAGGTTTTTCCGTCACGGAATCAAATTTCGTGTCCATAGTTCACCTACTCGTAAATTATGATGATCATAGATAATCTCGCTAAACTATGCAAGTCGAGGTCATTGCATACGTATAATCTCTCCGTCACAGGCTATCAATATTGTACCGGGGATATATAAAGGAACGTCAAATGCATAAGGTATAATATAGTCGACTTTCAAATTTACGATCTCTAAATAGCACTCGGAACTCGCTTCCAAAGTATACCAGGACCATGGATTTACTGTTAGAGTTGGTTCTCAGTGCGCCAAATTTTTTGTATTTATTGTAAATACAATGTACATTTATATTTTATTATGAATAAATTTTAGTAGTTTTCATCAATATAATCTTTTATATGGTTAGGGTGTAAAATGACCTTAGAATGAATAGTTGTGACGTAATTGCAACAGCGCCGCAATTGTCACTGAGAATTATCACAATATAATTCAATCATAAAATTATTCCTGGTCAAGGTTTACATATCTGGTCGGTTAGTAAACCCGTGAGACCGGTACGTGTTGTATATTAGAATTATTCAAATGGTTTATCTCAGTAAATCACGAGTCTTGAGAGACTCATATAAACACATAGGTATTTATTGGATAAATACTGAACGACTCATTTAAAGATTCCTGATAGATGGTACACCAACGTCAATAGGAATCTTTACGAGTCGAATAGCAAATTAGCTCATTTGACTTGTCATACCACTGTGGATATGTGAGATATCCTCCACACTTTGATGACAGTCGCGTCAATGATCTTTTAAGATCAGACCTCCGCCTATTCGTCGGGTATGGACTGATACTCATGATATCATGTGATGTATCCAGAGAAGATATGTCAGTCCCGTGTACGGGATTTATGTATCTAATTTGTGATTCTTTGAGATCCTTGGTCGAGGTATGATTCAGAAACAAGTTCCGAATATTTATTAAAGAATCATAATTATACCTCGACACATAAATTGTTCATAGCAGAGATTTGACGTTTATTCTATATCTCTGGAACAATTCGGATAACCTATGACAGAGAGATTATATTATGCAATGACTTCAACTTGAATGGTTCAATTCGATTATATGTGGTCGTCGTAATTTGTGAGTAGACACATTACGGACATGGAAATGATTTCCGTGACAGATAAACTTGAACCTAGAGAGTCCCGCAATATAAAGTGTACTCGTTGAGCACTTGGTGTAACATCCCGCCTTAGCAGCGATGTTACCGGCTGGAGACAAGCTAAACTCATCTCTATAAGCCTCTGATTCTAGAAAAATTTCGACATGATGTATTCATAACATCATGCAACATGGCCTATAGCCAGCATCCATATACAACATGAACATAACATCTCGGCCTCAGGCCGGTATCTCAACATCAATGCAATCTAAGGGCCCATCTAATATGTAATGCAGACATATAAACACAATATAACCAGGGCTCCGTGCTCGAAATTACGCATATACAAAAACTTTTACAGTTAACTTATACAACATAAATTCTTTTACAACTACACTTATACAACTTGACTCTACTTCCCCAAGACTTGGTGACTGGCTGACTGCAACGCTGCTATCCGGCTGCTCTGCAACTTTGAAATTCACGGTCGACCATTTAGATCGCCAACCTGCAAAACTCAAACACTATAGTATAGTGAGTCATAAGACTTAGTAAGTAACTATGCTCCTACCTTGAGCATCATACACATGCAAGGTTTGAATTCCAGTTTACATATTATTCCTGGGATTTCTAAGTGATTCACACATTCTCTAAACTACCAACTGTTCATACTGTCTGTTTCCTAGCTGATTGGCAAACATTTCATTTCTTATATACCTCTTATGTGAACATCAACACACATATCTCTTTCTATTTTCTTATGTCATGTTGCCTAGCTTGTTTATTTAAAATCATTGCATACATACATATATCAATCTTAACATATCATCGTATCATTCGTACTATCACATATATAACTCATATCGTCTTCACATTAATCATATATCAATTATTTGAAGTCATATGTACAAGTCACATATATATATATATAACTTTCAATTATATATATAACTTTCACTTCGCATACAAAATCGTCTTAGTTCATAACCCACGTCAAGCATACTCCATTTTGTTCTTTTAATCATTTCCTTTATTTTTAACCATATAAGCTACAACATGTAGTTCTTCTCTAACTTGAATAATTCAATAACCAACAATCATCCACATTTATCCTTACTTATAACTTTTACCTCTATCTAGCATACTTATCACTTTCATGATGTCACATATATAACATTCACGGCATATCATATAGTAGTGTTCACATACATATACATATCATCTTCTTATCTTCTTATATTTCTTCTACTTCGCTACATCAAGCTCAAGTGAATTATCAAAATTATCTTCTTACCATTCTATTTAACACATCATCGATTTATCATATACAATCCATATTAATTATATATACAGTAAATATGCATCTCATCATCATGTGTATGCACTAGTGCTGGTTCGTGCAAGCAATGCTTGTACATAACCCATTACCTATTTTAGAACAGGTATGGAATGGATTCCATCCGAACGGATCCTATCCAGCACCTCTACCATGCAACATACAATCATCAATCATATATACACACATAAGTAACAATATGATCGTGCTCAAACATTATATGCATGAATCACACGAACATTAAAAAAAAGTTTTAATTCATATTGACATCTCATAACTTAACTTTGCTTGGAAAGTTTCTTTCTTTTTAGAAAACTCACAATCTTTTATAATACATTCCATTTAGAAAACATTCATTTTAAAACAAATCCTTTTCGGAAAACAAATGTTTGAAACTCCCTTTCTTTTTCTGTTCTAGAAAACTCTTTTACTAAAAATCTGCTTTCTGAAAACTCATTTCTGAAAATCTTTCTTCTTGTACTTCTCTCTAAAACCGTCTTTCTAAGTTCTTTTCTAAAACTGTTTTCTGAAACTGAAAATCTGAAATCCTTTTTTTGAAAATTGAATCTCCGCCCGTAGGTGCATCTCCGCCCGTAGGTGCATCTCCACCCGAAGGGGTATCTCCGCCCGTAGGCGCATCTCCACCCGTAGGCGCATCTCCGCCAGAAGGCGTATCTCCGCCCATAGGCGCATCTCCGCCAGAAGGCGTATCTCCGCCCGAAGGCGTATCTCTGTCCAGGAATATACCATATGAGCGCTGAGGATCTAGGGGTGTCCCCACAGTCCTCCACATGTGCACATGTATCTGAATCCGTCAATTCCAATTAGTGTACAATTGGGATGGGTCGAATCCCAAATCCCGAATCCATATGAAATCCGTCAATTCCAACTGAGTCTCAAGTTACATACTGGGGTGAGTTTTTCCCTCATGCCCCAAAACCATAAAACTCATGCTTTAACATCTCAAAACTGGAAGAAACATTTTTCTGAAATATATTGTCTTTTTAAAAAAAAACATCTGAAACTTTTCTTTAAAAGATTTTGAATCTTTGAAAACATTCTTAACTTTTGCTCAACTGCTAAAAATCTTAGCACACGCACATATATATATATATATGCATTTCTCATGCTCCTTTCTACCCTAGCCATGCATTCTTACCGTGTCATATGTGTTCATGTACATATTCATGCAAACTCATAAATTAATGACATATGCATTCTATTTCTTACATGCTTTTATTTCGAGTTAACTCATGTTCTGTATGTCTCTTCATCCTCATCATACTTTGCATATAACACACATGCTTTGACTTACAATCCCACATGAATATAAATAATTGCCACATCATTACTTCATATTCTCACATATGCCTCAACACATATATATATTCATTTAAAGATGACTCATGCTTTCTCATTCATAAACTGTGTTCATGTTGGAAAATTATGACCCATAGTGTCACTATTTGTACAGATCATGGTGTTGTGTACAAATTAACTATGTGACAAAGGAGATTTCACTCTTATCATTTGTGATTAGATCACCTAGATATATAAATGATGAGAGGTCCTTGTGATTTTTTCCTGGACAGAGAATGATATGAGACAGTATTAGTCCACGAAGGATAAATCATTAAATATCCATAGTCAGAGTATTATCGAGATTGGACATCGATAAATACGTAAAAGACTAGTATTACACTTGTGCGCGTTGTGAGGGCACAACGGCATAGTTCTCAGATATTTGGGTATAGGATACTGATGCAAGTGTAATAGGAGGTTATGTTTTACCGATGGTACGGGAAACAACTTCGCTCTGGATAAGACCCCATCAGAATTCCATTGGTAGTATGACTATGTGTTTATGGAAGTCCGAAATCAGGGTAGGTGTATTTGGTCTTAACCTGAGACTTGCACCGTTAATACATACGACAATCAATATACTTTGGTTGAGGTCGTCCAGGGCTTTAACCGGTTTCTGTGTACGCCGATTCTGGGTATATTGAGAATCGTAATGTGTTGGGTGTGATGTCAAGACGGAAGTGTCACTCCAGTCATATGGAGATGATGGTCACGTAGGATACATGACTGGTTCTCTTAAATGCTGCGCAGCTATCGGGATATTATGACTAGGTTATGTATATCCGATTATAGAGACTAGTTGCCAGACATCCGACATGTGCTTCGTACGGGGCAGACACAATTCCAGCCCCAGGCCTAGCACGTGATCATTCGATACTGGACAGAAATACGCAATACTATGGTATATGACGCTTGATACAGATCCTTTATTCCTGTAAGGATGTTTCCGAAGAATTGGGGAGGCATGGCGTTTTGCTAGAGGCCAACATTGTCTTGTAATTCGGTATAAATGTGGTACGAGGTACTTACGTGTTCGGATAGTCTGAAGACCGAATTTACTGCCAACATATCCGGGGATCTCATGGGTCGCTTCCCAAAGATTCACCGATGACGTATAACTCGCACTCTAATTAATTTGGGATTAATTAGATGAGAGAGAGAATTAATCGGGGATTAATTGCGGAGATATTTTATCTGGGATAAAATATCAATAAAGAGAGATAACGATTAATTTGGAATTAATCGGTAAATTAATATATCGATATATTAAACGAAATTAGATTTCGACGCGGAATTGAAATTAGATTTTAATTCGGGCTAACAAATTAATTTAGAATTAATTCATAAACGATGTGAATAGTGATTTCGCTAGGCGTAATCATTTAATTACGACGCAACGGAAAATTCTTTAATTTGGAATTAGCGAACCGAGCCCGAGATTATTTGCGAGCGCATTCGCATTTCGAATTCGAGTGCGGCACGTCAAATCAAGCGTCAAATCGCTAGTCGCATCAAGCGTGAAATCACATGTCACTTTGAGTGATGTGACACTTGATGGATTGATGTGATTGAGTGATGGAAGTTGGTGTGGGCTTTTAATATTTGACTTTTAAAAGCCAAATGAAATGCAAATTCATTTGAAATTCAAATGAGTGTATTAGATACACAAATTTGGTATTCAACACACACAATTCGTTCTTCTCTCTCTTTCAATTTTGGAGGCAAAAACTCTCCTCTCTCTCACGCCATTTTTCACTTTCTGGTTTGCTGGGTAGTGACCGAAAATAATGGGGAGCAAGAGTGGTGTTTTGTGGCAAAACATCAAGTGCTAGCACACTTACGAGACATGCGAAGGTGATAGGGAAGTCCACTCATGAGCCGGGAACCGTTCGACGAAGCTCAGAGCTTGATGAAGGACCCAAAGTGACGCCAAAACAGTGAGTCTACACAGCCCACTGTCGTGAAACCAGTGAGCAGTTTTGGAGTTTCGTTGCTTGCCGCGTCACTCAACCGATCGATGTAAGTATTTCGCGACTTTGTCGATGTGTATTCGCAATGTTTTCATACTTATATTGATCTTGGGACCTAATTAGAAACCAACAATGGCATCAAGAGCCTACGTTTGAGCATGAAAATATTTAGGGCTTAAAATTGGGTAAACTTGTTTTGAGCATGATTTAAATAAAATGGATGTTTGAGTATGCTTATAACATGTTTAATTGAAAATTGATTAGATCAATTTCAAGAAAATGGTTTGGAACAATTTTTCCCCAATATACTTACCTTGGCTGAATGTTAGGGTTCATGTAGAATCATGGAATTTTTTCATTTTGATTCATTGGATGAGTTGGAATGAAGTTGGATAATGTTAATTTGAAATCAATTGGATTGAATTTTGAATTGAACAGAAATCCCCAAATTCCTTACTTGGCCGAATTGGATATGCCCTATTAAGTCTTGGATTTTTTGATTTTTGGACATTGGATGTGTTGGAAATCATTCGGGATGTGGATTTAATATCGATTGTGAAATTAATTGGATTGAATTCGAATCGGATAAAAATCACTCCCTTGGCCGAGACCTAAAGCATGTATAAATGGGTTTGATTTTTGATAAAATGTGTTGGACATGTTTTGTTGATGATAAGCATGATTAATTGGACAAATTTGTGTTTTAGAAATGTTAATTTGGGTAATTAATCATGTTATACACTTTAGGTTAATTAAATGTGAAATTGGATTTATTGAATTTAATTAATTGGGCCTTAAAATTGGATTTGGACTTTTAAAGTTGTAAATGGGCTTATTGGGCTTTGTTCTACAAAGTTGGGTTTAGGCAAATTGGATTGGATCCCATTGGGCCCAAAACCGCTTCCATAAAGCCCAAATGCGACTTAATGGACTTTAAAGTTTAATTGGGGCTAATGGGCCAAAATTAATTTATGGGCTTATGGGGTAACTCCCGGATTGGACTTTGTTTTAGTTTGACCAGAGTTGACCAAAAGTCCACGCCTTAAGAAATTAATTAAAAGCCCATTGGACTTTAATTAAATTGACGTTGGACGTTAATCGGGCTTTGAGACCCGTTGCGATTAAATTTGGAATTTAAGTCGTAAAAGTTCATTATCAAAGTGTGTTATTTAATTTGGAATTAAATATGCGAATTAGAATTGAATGCATATTAAATTGGATTTAATGATGTAGTTTAATTTAATTCGAGAATTTGTACTTTAAGTACTTATTCGCAAAACGAGTTTGACTCGAACAAAATCAAATCGTTGTTTGAACATTGGATGGTCACTAATTATCAGATTAATTAATTTGATTAGATTGATTGATAACATGCTTGTGTGAATACATTGTTGCGATGCATGAATAATGTATATCGGATGGATATTAGATGGGTGGGACAATTTTAGAAATTGTTGTAACAAATTCGATTTATTAATTGGACCTGCGAGTCCAGCCTTATCACCTCCATATTCTTTGTATTCTCTTCTCACTATTCCCCTCAATGTAAATGAAGTTTCTTTAGAAGTGTAGTGTAATGGGTAGAAGTGATACTTGTGCTAGCGGGAGAGAGAAATGGAGAGATTTGATCTAGGATCAATTGTGTAAAGTATCCATCCGCATATCATTATTATTTTTCATATACGCTTTATTATGTGTTTAGAATGCATGTTTAAGGGTGTATGATGATGAGACCTTAACAAAGATATTAAATTGGTTGCCAATTTTCACGCGAAAAACCCTCGCTCAATATGAAGCGTTTTTCCTTCCATTGAGTGATTCTCACTCAAGATCTGAGACGACATTGGTTTGTTGGCCAAAGTCAAGGCCTTTGTCTGTCGAAGATGTGTTTGAATCACGAGAGCTTTGTTATATGTCAGTGTCTTGTCCAAGTTGTGGTTTGTTGGCAAAGTCAAGACCACTTCTTGTCCATCGACATTGATTACGAGCTTTCCATGGTCAATGGGTCGCGCCTGACTGGGATCACTAAGTTTGTGTGCAAAGCCAAGGCTTAGTTGATTCAGAGGAAAAAGGTTAGGTAATACATTGGATGTATTGGCATATATAAGATATATGTTTCGGACTTGGATGTCCCCCTACCGGATCTAGGAATTGGATTGGATCCAATCAATCTTAGAGATTTACCTAGTTAATTATCATACAATTTGTTGGCCAAAGTCAAGATTGTGTGATATTTAACGGGATCCTAGCCCACTAGGAAACACAGATTCCCGAGTACTCAACAGAGGGTTAGAGGCTCGCCGAAAAATAGTGGGAGGCAAGAATTAAATTTGCAATATTCGTTCAATTACTCGCCATAATCGCTCAAACAATATCATTCGTCAAACGTATTAAATGTTAGTTGGACTAATATTTAAAGTGTTGTTTTAATAAATAGTTGGACTATATATTCAAACTATTCATTTATATTTGATTATATAATTGGATTATAATAATCAATATATTTGATTTAATTAATTATAGTTGATTAATATAGTTGAACTATAATAATCATTATATTTAATAGTACTTAATTAATTGATTAAATAGTTGGACTATTAAAATCAAGATAAAATTGAAAGATTGTCATTTAAAACATAATCTTAGGGAAAATGTATTTAAATGGTTTAATTTTCAAATTGGGAATAAAATTTCAGGATGGTCCTGGAAAATGATAAGTTATTTTATTTGATAAAAATATTATGCCTAAGCCTGAGTTAAGCAAATAATGGAGCATAATCTTTGGAAGATTATGTGATGATAACTTAGTGCTTAATCCATTATACTTACCGCAGTAGACTCCTTAATTTTTGAATCAGAACTAAGGATTAGATCCTTAAAGTATGATGAAGAAATTGAAGGATCTTCATAAATCTATGTTTAGATTTTAGAAGTACTAAATTGCGAAAGTTAACTCTTGGAGGGTTAATGACTATTCTCAAGGAGATAAAGTCAAACTTTGCAATTAGGCAAGTAGCGCAAGGCGCACCTTACTTCGATATTCTAGAAACCGAGGGCTTGGCCAAGGCTTCTGGAATGTTGAAAAGGGCAAAGGTAATCATTATAGTCTTCTGGGAAGATAAATGACATATCCCAAAATGTCTGCCTAAATGTGGCAAACGGGATCGCGGAAGCGTGACTGCCGTTTGGACAAAGCAGACATGAAGGAATTGAAGACGAGCATGGCTCGGACTTCAAATATGTTTGTCAACATTATGTTCACTACTAGTATTGAAATTAGATTTTAAATACTTAGTGTGGTACATAAAATATATGCTGTTTTCAGAATCTGCTATGAGCAGGATTAGGAAACTGTTATAATGTAACTAGTTTGACTAGATACATTATCTTCATATCAGTGTTAAACCCGCTGCAGGTGAACCTTTATATTCTAGAACACTAAAGTGTTTCATTATATAAAGATGATATTGAGATAAACACATTAGATGTGAAATAACATAATTTATATTTTGAATATAAATAATATCTCAAATATATATATGACACATAAATAGCTCAACTGATTTGATCAGAAGAAACTAATTGTCGCATTGTTGTCTGGGACACAATCAAACAAGACTCGTATATCCACACTTTTGAAGAGTGGGTACTCGGACTAATTTGATTCCAATCAAATAAAGTCTACGAATCTAGTTTATTGGGCAATGTGCCTAAAACACTATTTACTTGGTAAAAGTGTAAATGCCACTGATCTGTTAGCCCTAGTTCATAGTGAAACCAGTGGGCTCATGTCTAGCTAGGCTAGATGTGGATATGAATATTTCGTGACCTGTACGGATGTGGCATCGCGTTATGGTTTTATGTTTCTTTTGAAGAACACAAATTGGAAACTTTTATAGTTTCGACACGAAATAGACAAACAGATCGGCTAAAGTATTAGACCGTCACGGTAAGACCGTAATGGAAATACTTAAGCAATAAGTTTCTAAAATACTTGAAAGAGTAAAGTATTCTTTTAAAGAGGACTCCTCCCGGAACACGTCAAAGTGACGGTGTGTCCGAAATAAGTAACCGAATTTTGTTAGACATGATAAGGTTAATCATGAGTCGCTCTGAGCTACTATTTCCTTCAACGGATATGCTTTAAAACAGTGCAAGAACTTATTTAGAATAAGGTTCCATAATAATCTGTTTGACAGATTTCATATTAGTATGAACGGGAAAAGAAATCGGGTTTCTCATTCCTGAATATTTGGGTATGCTAGGCATACGTTTCGATGATACCAAACTAAAACCCAAATTGGATAAATGCCAATTGTAGGTTATCATAGGGATACCATAAGTATAGTACTTATACATCTCACGAGAGAACAATGTTATTGTTGCTCACCATGCGGTTTTCCTAAGAGGAATACCGATATGCAGTGGTAAGTAGGAGGATAGTAAAACTCGATGAAAATTGGAGGAATACTATTCAAGGCACCGATTCCTAATGGAACACAAATAGTTCATCAAGGATGAAACTATACCATTAATCTTAGTATACACAAGAACCGCGTATGTCGGAGAGAATCAGAAAACAACATGGGGTATGGGTTTCTGATCTCACCTCATAAAGATGTCTATCTTATTAAGGTATACCAACTGACTACGTATGAGGAAGTGATACAAGGTATCGACTCCCTATTATGACAAAGTGTCATGAGTCCGAAATGGATTCCATGTATATCAACTATGTTTGAATACTAGTTGATGTACCGCAAGGCATTGTGCCTATTGGTACTAAATAAGTCTTCAAGGAAGACATACATGGATAGCAACATACCAATGTATAAAGCTAGGCTTGTAGCGGAAAGGTATCGTTATCAACATTGTGTTGATTAAGATTCAACCTTTTAACTGTTGTCATGGTAAATCCATTTGGATAATGCTTGCTAAAGCTGCATGTTTCATTTATGAAATATGACAGCAGAACGGAAAATCGCTTTCCTGAAAAGGAAACCTTTTGGAGGATGTTTACAACATCTTGTCGGTTTTGTCGTACCAAAACTAGGAAATAAGGTTTGCAGATTATTCGATCCATGTTGGGATTGAAGCAAGCATTAGGTTTTTAGAACTGAAATTTTGATGTAATCATAATGGTATATGATTTGATTCAAAACGAAAATAATTCTTGTGTAAATAAGAGGGTTAGTGGGAGCGCACTGACAGTGGCTGTCCAATAAATAATGATAATATGTCATTTCTTGGAAATGATATTCCCATAAAAACTATCGGTGAAAGCTTGGCTTTCGAGAAAACTCTCCGAGAAATCATACATTGAAAAATGTACGCGACCTGGTGTCTCATACGCTTTGAGCATATGGATTCACAAACAGGCCAATCCAAGTGATAGTCAATGGATTGATGCTAAGAACATCCGTTAGTATCTTAGAGAACTAAGGATGATGTCTTAGTCTATGGAGCAGGAGAACTTGAAGTGACTGGGATCACTGTAGCAAGTTTCCTAAACCGATAAAATGACTATAAGTCAAAAACGGTACTATACAGTTTGAATAACGGTACAGTGAGCTGGAAATCTTCCAAGCAAGATACTGTTACCGAATAAACAACAAATGCGGGTTATTGCTGCAGCTGAGGCGGCAATAGAAGCCTTCTGGGTCGATAATAAATCTAATTAGATTAGATATAATTATGTTAGCAGCTAAGCTAGGCTTGAGCACATGCTAAAGAATTAATGGTCTCATCAACGATCCAGATATATACTTTGATATTCATTTGATTCGTTCGGATCATACATCATGGCGATGTGATGATCGAATAAATCGAATCAAACGATAATCATGTAAATCCGCTGACGAAAACCTTTTCTCAGCAATTTGAGCCAACCATACATAGTTCGTGTGTCAAGCGCTCGAGTGACTGGCTATAGGCCAAGTGGGAGATTTTTGGACAATTATGACCCATAGCGTCACTATTTGTACAGATCATGGTGTTGTTGTACAAATTAACTATGTGACAAAGGAGATTGCACTCGTATCATTTGTGATTAGATCACCTAGATATATAAACGATGAGAGGTCCTTGTGATTTGTTCCTGGACGGAGAATGATATGAGACAGTATCAGTCCACGAAGGATAAATCATTAAATATCCCTAGTCAGAGTATTATCGAGATTGGACATCGATAAATACGTAAAGGACTAGTATATCACACTTGTGCGCGTTGTGAGGGCATAACGACATAGTTCTCATATATTTGGGTATAGGATACTCATTCAAGTGTAATAAGAGGTTGTGTTTGACCGATGGTACGGGAAACAGCTTCGCTCTGGATAAGACCCCCTCGGAATTCCATTGGTAGTATGACTATGTGTCTATGGAAGTCCGAAATCAGGGTATGTGTATTTGGTCTTAACCTGAGACTTGCACCGCTAATACATACGACAATCAATATACTTTGGTTGAGGTCGTCCAGGGCTTTAACCGGTTTCTGTGTACGTTGATTCTGGGTATATCGAGAATTGTAGTGTGTTGGGTGTGGTGTCAAGACGGAAGTGTCACTCCAGTCATATGAAGATGATGGTCACGTAGGATACGGGACTGGTTCTCTTAAATGCTATGCAGCTATCGGGATATTATGACTAGGTCATGTATATCCGATTATAGAGACTAGTCGCCAGACATCCGACATGTGCTTCGTACGGGGCAGACACAATTCCAGCCCCAGGCCTAGCACGTGATCATTCGATACTAGACAGAAATACACAATACTATGGTATATTACGCTTGATACAGATCCTTTATTCCTATAAGGATGTTTCCGGAGATTTGGGGAGGCATGGCGCTTTGCTAGAGGCCAACCTTGTCTTGTAATTCGGTATAAACGTGGTACGAGGTACTTACGTGTTCGGATAGTCCGACGACCGAATTTACTGCCAACATATCCGGGGATCTCATGGGTCGCTTCCCAAAGATTCACCGATGACGTATAACTCGCACTCTAAATTAATCTGGGATTAATTAGATGAGAGAGAGAATTAATCTGGGATTAATTGCGCAGATATTTTATCTGGGATAAAATATCAATAAAGAGAGATAACGATTAATTTGGAATTAATCGGTAAATTAATATATTCGATATATTAAACGAAATTAGATTTCGACGCGGAATTGAAATTAGATTTTAATTCGGGCGAACGAATTAATTTAGAATTAATTCGTAAGCGATGTGAATAGTGATTTCGCTAGGCGTAATCATTTAATTATGACGCAACGGAAAATTCGTTAATTTGGAATTAGCGAACCGAGCCCGAGATTATTTGCGAGCGCATTCGCATTTCGAATTCGAGTGCGGCATGTCAAATCAAGCGTCAAATCGCTAGTCGCATCAAGCGTCAAATCACATGTCACTTTGAGTGATGTGACACTTGATGGATTGATGTGATTGAGTGATGGAAGTTGGTGTGGGCTTTTAATGTTTGACTTTTAAAAGCCAAATGAAATGCAAATTCATTTGAAATTCAAATGAGTGTATTAGATACACAAATTTGGTAATTCAACACACACAATTCTTTCTTCTCTCTCTTTCAATTTTGGAGGCAAAAACTCTCCTCTCTCTCACGCCATTTTTCACTTTCTGGTTTGCTGGGCAGTGACCGAAAATAATGGGGAGCAAGAGTGGTGTTTTGTGGCAAAACATCAAGTGCTAGCACACTTACGAGACATGCGAAGGTGATAGGGAATTCCACCCATGAGCCAGGAACCGTTCGACGAAGCTCGGAGCTTGATGAATGACCCAAAGTGACGCCAAAACAGTGAGTCTACACAGACCACTGCCGTGAAACCAGTGAGCAGTTTTGGAGTTCCGTTGCTTGCTGCGTCACTCAACCGATCGATGTAAGTATTATGCAACTTCGTCGATGTGTATTCGCAATGTTTTCATGCTTATATTGATCTTGGGACCTAATTAGAAACCAACAGTTCAACAGCATCTAGTCATTTTATTCTTTATCCATATTTCATACAATATATGAACATACCATTATGCAAGTCCGCAATCTCATCCAATCACACATCTCAAATTATCTTTATAGGTGATTCACATTTCATAATTGATATTCACTCACAATTATAAGACCGTAACATTTACCTGCAATCCATGGATACCATACATTCCGAGCGTTTCCATATCTCAACCATATGTCATAATTCATACCAGTGCATTCATATTGAAGTTAATTCACGCTACGAGGAAATACATTCTCATCATAAGTACAAATATTCTCAACATATACAAGTATGCATATTCATGCTTTATCCAATACATTCATAAACCCACTCAACAAAATGGCATCATTATATATTTTCACAATCGTAAT